>WNWK01017844.1:2500-41430 GCA_009830355.1 Cherax destructor
TTTATGTTGTTGGTGGTGATGATGGTGATGGTGGTTGTGGTGGTGGTGGTGATGATGGTGATAGTGGTGGTGGTGGTAATGTTGCTGGTGATGGTGGTGGTAGTGGTGGTGGTGGTGATGATGGAAGTGGTAGTGGTGGTAGTGGTGATGATGGAAGTGGTAGTGATGGTGGTGGTGGTGATGATGGAAGTGGTAGTGGTGGTGGTGGTGGTGGTGGTGATGATGGAAGTGGTAGTGGTGGTGGTGATGATGGAAGTGGTAGTGGTGGTGGTGATGTAGATGATCATGATGGTAGTGGTGGTGATGGTGGTGATGTAGATGATGATGATGTTGGTGATGGTGGTGATGTAGATGATGATGATGTTGGTGATGGTGGTGGTGATGTAGATGATGGTGATGATGATAATGATGGTGATGATGATGGTGGTGGTGATGGTACTGGTGGTTTTGATGGTGGTGATGACGATGATAGTCGTGGTGCTGGTAGTGGTTGCAATGGTGATTTGTGATGGTGGTGGTGATAATGATAGTGGGGGTGATGGTGGTGGTGATGGTGATGATTGTGGTGGTGGTGATGGTGGAAGTGGTGGTGATGATTGTGATGGTGGTGGTGATGGTGGAAGTGGTGGTGATGATTGTGATGGTGGTGGTGATGGTGGTGGTGATGGTGGAAGTGGTGATGGTGGTGAGTGTGATGGTGGAAGTGGTGGTGGTGGTGAGTGTGATGGTGGTGGTGGTGGTGGAAGTGGTGGTGGTTGTGACTGTGGTGGTGGTGATGGTCTTGATGATTGTGGTGGTGGTGGGAGTGATGGTGGTAGGGTGGTGGTGGGGATGATGATGGTGGTGCTGGTGATGGTGTTGTTGTGGTTGTGGTGGTGATGGTAATTATGATGGTGGTGGTTGTGATGATGGAAGTGGTGGTGGTGGAAGTGGTATTGGTGGAAGTGGTGGTGGTGGAAGTGGTATTGGTGGAAGTGGTGATGGTGGTGGTGGAAGTGGTGGTAGTGGTGGTGATGGAAGTGGTGATGGTGGTGGAAGTGGAGGTGGTGGAAGTGGTGATAATGGTGGTGAATTGGTGGTAGAGGTGGTGGAAGTGGTGATGGTGGTGATGGTAGTGGTGGTGGTGAAAGTGATAGTGGTGGTGGAAATGGTAGTGGAGGTGGAAGTGGTAGTGGTGGAAGTGGCGATGGTAATGATGGTGGTGGAAGTGGCGATGGTAGTGATGGTGGTGGAAGTGGCGATGGTAGTGATGGTGGTGGAAGTGGTAGTGGTGGAACTGGTAGTGGTGGAAGTGGTAGTGGTGGAAGTGGTAGTGGTGGAAGTGGTAGTGGTGGAATGGTAGTGGTGGTGGAAGTGGTAGTGGTGGAAGTGACGATGGTGGTGATGGTTGTGGTGGTGGTGGAAGTAGTGATGGTGGTGATGGTAGTGGTGGTGGTGGAAGTGGTGATAGTGGTGATGGTTGTGGTGGTGGTGGAAGTAGTGATGGTGGTGATGGTAGTGGGGGTGGAAGTGGTAGTGGTGGTGGTGGAAGTGGTGATGGTTGTGGTGGAAGTGGTGATGGTGGTGGTGGAAGTGGTGGTGGTTACAGTAGGTGATGGTTGGGTTGACTGCTGGGATGGTAGAGTGGTGGGAGTGCAGGGAGGAAGGGGGGAGTGAGAGGTGATGGGTGTGAAGATGGTTGTAGAAGGTGGTGATAATAAGGGTGGTGATCGTAGTGGGTCGTTGTGGGTCATAATATAATTGGGTTAAAAGAGGGGGAGGGTTGTGGAGGTGGTGTCCTAAGACTGGCAACAAAACATTCTGTCTCAAAACTAAGAACAGAGAAACAAGAAGCCAGCAAAAGAGAAATAAGAGCCGCCTCACTAAAGAATCAGAGGAGACACAGTCACAGCGTTTTATGACGTTGACTAAACCGGACACAGAATGACTCTTTGACACGGAGGGAAATAAAACGACGGGGAGCAAATGGAAACTAGAAGTTGTAATGAGCAAGAGGGACATAAGACAGAAGTTCATCAGAGTGAGGGTACTAAGCGAGAGGAATGCATTAGCAAGGGATGAAGTGAAAACCTGTGTAATACATAGTCTCAAACGTAAACATGACAAGAGTCCAACAGAGTCGGGAGTAATCAAAGCAACACAGCTAAAAGGCTGTGTCCAGAACCAGAACTCAAGCCTCGTGCTAAAAGCCATTCACGATAAAAAAAAAAAAAAAAAAAAAAGACAAACACATGGACAAAGATACCCAGGAAGAGAACGACAGAATATTAAACAAGAAAACAATACAGCTAAAAGTTGAACTGCGTAGTAATACTCACTTTGCCTGCCCCTCACACACCCACAACACAAACACACACACACACACAGGTATGAGGAACTTCCTGCAGGAGGTTCAGTGGGACAGAGAATTGGTAGGAAAGTCAGTAAATGAAATGATGGACTACATAACAACAAAATGCAAGGAGGCAGAGGAAAGGTTTGTTCCCAAGGGCAACAGAAATAATGGGAAGACCAGAAAGAGCCCTTAGTTTACCGGAAGGTGCAGGGAGGCAAAAACTAAGTGCACTAAAGAATGGAAAAAGTACAGAAGACAAAGGACCCAGGAAAATATGGAGATCAGTCAACGAGCCAGAAACGAGTATGCACAGATAAGAAGGGAGGCCCAGCGACAGTACGAAAACAACATAGCATCGAAAGTCAAGTCTGACCCGAAACTGCTGTATATCCACATTAGGAGGAAGACAACAGTCACTCACAAGAAGCGATCAAGTGGTATGTGAGGAGCTCAACACGAGATTTAAGGAAGTATTTACAGTGGAGACAGGAAGGACTCTGGGAAGACAGAACAGAGGGGACATCAACAAGGATTATACCAACAAGTATTGGATGACATAAACACAACTGAGGAGGTGAAGAAGCTGCTAAGTGACTTTGATACCTCAAAGGTGATGGGACCGGACAACATCTCCCCGTGGGTCATTAGAGAGGGAGCAGAGACATTGTGTGGGCCACTAACCACGATCTTCAACACATCACTCGAAACTGGGCAACTACCTGAGGTATGGAAGACGGCAAATGTAGTTCCCATTTTTAAGAAAGGAAACAGAAACGAGGCACTAAACTGTAGACCAGTGTTACTGACGTGTATAGTATGCAAAGTCATGGAGAAGATTATCAGGAGGAGACTGGTAGAGCACCTGGAACGGAACAAGATTATATATGACAACCAGCACGGATTCAGGGAAGGCAATTCCTGTGTCACAAACCTCCTAGAGTTTTATGACAAGGTAACAGAGGTAAGACACGAGAGAGAAGGGTGGGTTGACTGCATTTTCTTGGACTGCAAGAAGGCCTTCGATACAGTTCCTCACAAAGATTAGTGCAGAAGCTAGAGGATCAGGAACGTGTAACAGGAAGGGCACTGCAATGGATCAGAGAATACCTGACAGGGAGGCAACAACGAGTCATGGTACGTGATGAGGTATCACAGTGGGCGCCTGTGACGAGCGGGGTCCCACAAGGGTCAGTCCTATGACCAGTGCTATTTTTGGTATACGTGAATGACATGATGGAAGGGATAGACTCAGAAGTGTTCCTGTTCGCAGATGATGTGAAGTTATTGAGGAGAATTAAATCAGATGAGGATCAGGCAGGACTACAATGAGACCTGGACAGACTGGACACGTGGTCCAATAACTGGCTTCTCGAGTTTAACCCTGCTAAATGCAAAGTCATGAAGATCGGGGAAGGGCAAAGAAGAAAGCAGACAGAGTATAGGCTAGATGACCAAAGATTGCAAACCTCACTCAAGGAGAAAGATCTTGGGGTGAGTATAACACCGAGCACGTCTCCGGAAGCACACATCAACCAGATAACTGGTGCAGCATATGGGCGCCTGGCAAACCTGAGAATAGCGTTCTGATACCTTAGTAAGGAATCGTTCAAGACACTGTACACTGTGTATGTCAGGCCCATATTGGAGTATGCAGCACCAGCTTGGAACCCACACCTGATCAAACACATCAAGAAATTAGAGAAAGTGCAAAGGTTTGCAACAAGGTTAGTTCCGGAGCTAAGGGAAATGTCCTATGAAGAAAGGTTAAGGGAAATCGGCCTGACGACACTGGAGGACAGGAGGGTTAGGGGAGACATGATAACGACATAGAAAATACTGCATGGAATAGATAAGGTGGACAGAGACAGGATGTTCCAGAGAGGGGACACAGAAACAAGGGGTCACAATTGGAAGTTGAAGACTCAGACGAGTCAGAGGGATGTTAGGAAGTACTTTTTCAATCATACAGTTGTCAGGAAGTGGAACAGTCTAGCAAGTGATGTAGTGGAGGCAGGGACCATACATAGCTTTAAGACAAGGTATGATAAAGCTCATGGAGCAGGGAGAGTGAGGACCTAGTAGCGGTCAGTGAAGAGGCGGGGCCAGGAGCTAAGTCTCGACCCCTGAAACCACAATTAGGTGAGTACACACACAAACACACACACACACACACACTTACACACTTACACACACACACACACACACACACACAATACTGCCACACCAGCAAACTACCATAATATCGAGGCCTGCAATCCACACCCACAGCCAGCACCAACCTCTCTCATCCCTCAGAATACAGTTCTAGAAAGGAAGCTGAAGGTGTGGTACACCAACGCAGATGGAATTACAAATAAGAGTGAGGAGTAGCAGGAAAGAATCACTGAAGCATCCCCGGACATCATAGCAATCACAGAAACAAAACTCATGGAAGTGAAAACAAACGTCCCGTCTGGTTATCAGATCCTGAGGAAAGATAGGGGGGAAGAGGGGAGGAGGAGTTGCTCAGCTCATCAAAAAACAATGGAGTTTTGAGACGTGAGGGGAAGCAGATGACTACTACATAGTAGGAACACTGCATACTGTGGGACCAAACGTGATGTACAACCCACCATCGAACAGCAGAAAACCAGGACAGGAATTTGATGATAGCAACAAAATGATGGTGGACACACTAGCAACGACTGCCAGAAGGGCCAATATGAGCAGGGCAAAGTTACTCATCGTGGAGGATTTCAACCAAAAGGAGATTGGGAGAATCTGGAGCCACATGGAGAACCAGAGACATGCAAAGCCAAGATGCTGGAGGCCGCACTAGAAAACCTCATGTACCAACATGTTAAGGACACAACCAGAGAGAGAGAGATTATGAGGCTAGACCTCGTAATCACCTTGAGAAGTTCAGACAGAATATATCACACATGAAAGGCCCCTAGGTGCTAGTGATGACTTAGTATTGAGTTTCGGAAAACATAGCAGAGTTAACACTGGAGAGTGAAGCAGCGCGAGAAGAATGTGAGAAACCAAACTTCCAAAAAGGAGACTACACAAGTATGAGGCAATTCCTACATGATGTGCAGTGGAAAAGCAAGCTAGAAGGAAAGACAGTAAATGAAAAGATGGAACATGAGACCACAAAGTGAAAGGAGCTAGTGGAGAAGTTCATACCAAAGGGCAACAGGAAGGCCAGAGTGAGCCCATGGTTTACCAAGAGAACAGAAACAACGGGAAGACCAGAGTGAGCCCATGGTTTACCAAGAGGTGTGGAGAGGCCAAAGCCAAGTGTGCTAGAGTATGGAAAAAGTATAGAAGGCAAAGAACCCGGGAAAATGAAGTTGAGCCGAAGAGCCAGAACTAAATATGCATGGATATGGAAAGAAGCGTCAATACTAGAATGACATAGCATCAAAAGCCAAATCCCACGCAAAGGTATTATATAGCCACATCAGGAGGAAAACAACTGTCAAGGATCAGGTAATCAAGTTGAGGTAGGAAGGAGGGAAGCTCACAGGGAACGACCAGGAAGTATGTGAAGAGCTCAGCTCAAGATTCAGCGAGGTACTCACAGTGGAGACAGAGAGGCTCCCGGGAAACCGAGGCAGTAGGGTGCACCAGCAAGTGAGTGACACACTGCACATAACCGAGGAGGTGAAGAAACTGCTAGGGAAAACTAGATACCTCGAAGGCGGTGGGTCCAGATAATATCTTTCCGTAGGTCCTGAGAGAGGAAGCAGATGCAGTGTGTGTGCCACTAATAACAGTCTTCAATAAATCTATCGAAACAGGGCAACTGTCTGAGGTTTGGAAGACAACAAATGTAGTCCCGATTTTTAAGAAAGAAGACAGACAGGCTGCACTAAATTACAGACCAGTGTGGCTGACATGTACTGTAAGTAAAGATATGGAGAAGATTATCAGGAATAGAGTGGTGGAGCATCTAGATCAGAATGGATTAATACATCACGAACCTTTTGAAGTTCTACGACAAGGTAACTGAAGCCCGGAGAAAGAGGATGGAGTTAGAGATGTCCCTGTTTGCGGATGATGTGAAACTAATGAGGAGAATACAAGGTGACGAGGATCAGGTAGATCTTCAAGAGGATCTGGACAGGCTGCAAGCATAGTCTGACAAATGGCTCGTGGATTTTAACCCCAGCAAATGCAAAGTTATGAAGCTTGGGGAAGGACAAAGGAGACGGCAGACGGAGTACAGCCTAAGAGATCAAAGGCTGCTAAACTCAATCAAGGAAAATAATCTTGGGGTGAGAATCATACCGAACACATCTGAGTCGCGCATCAACCAAATAACTGCTGCAGCATACGGGCGCCTGGCAAACCTGAGAATAGAGTCATTCACTACGTGTACATCAGGCCCATATTAGAGTATGCAGCACCAGTATGGAACCCACACCTGGTCAAACACGTCAAGAAATTAGAGAAAGTGCAAAAGGTTTACAACAAAACTAGTCCCGGAGTTAAGGGGTTTGTCCTACGAGGAGATATTAAGGGAACTCAACCTGACAACACTGGAAGACAGGAGGGATAAGGGAAGGGATGATAACATATAAAATACCCAGAGGAACTGACAGGGTGGATAGGGACACAATGCTTCAGAGACGTGACACAGCAACAAGGGGTCACAAATGGAAGCTAAAAACTCAGATGAGTTACTTGGATGTTAGGAAATATTTCTTCAGTCATAGAGTTGTCAGGAAGTGGAACAATCTGGAGCGTGATGTAGTGGAGGGAGGATCCATACATAGCTTTAAGAAGAGGTATGATAAAGCTCTTGGATCAGGGAGAGAGTGGACCTTGTAGCGACCAGTGAAGAGGCGGGGGTTATGAATCGACCCCTACAACTACAATTAGGTGAGTACAATTAGGTGAGTACGCACACGCGCACACATACACACACATGCACATACCAAATACACACATACAAACATAAGAAAGAAGGAACACTGCAACAGGCCTACCGGCTCACAATTACCTACAGGTCACACTTACCCAAGAAAGGAGCACGTCATTTGACCTAGCAGCACACACACACACACAGAAGAGTAGTGAAGCACCTAGAAAGGAATGTGCTTATCAACGACAACCAGCACGGTTTCAGGGACGGGAAACCCTGTGTCACAAACCTACTGGAGTTCTATGACAGGGTGACAGCAGTAAGACAAGAGAGAGAGGGGTGGGTAGATTGCGTTTTTTGGACTGTAAGAAGGTTTTTGACACAGTTCCACACGAGATTAGTGCATAAGCTGGAAGACCAGGCAGGTATAACAGGTAAGGCACTGCAATGGATCAGAGAATACCTGTCGGGAAGACATCAGCGAGTCATGGTACGTGACGAGGTGTCAGAATGGTCTCCTGTGACGATCGGGCCACAAAGGTCACTCCTAGGACCGATGCTGTTTCTGGTGTATGTGAAAGACATGATGGAAGGAATAGACTCAGAAGTGTCCCTGTTTGCAGATGATGTGAAATTGATGAGAAGAATTCGATCGGACGAGGACCAGGCGGAACTACAAAGGAATCTGGACAGGCTGCAGGCCTGGTCCAGCAACTGGCTCCTGGAGTTCAACCCCACCAAGTGCAAAGTCATGAAGATTGGGGAAGGGCAAAGAAGACCGCAGACTGAGTATAGTCTAGGGGGCCAGAGACTACAAACCTCACTCAAGGAAAAGGATCTTGGGGTGAGTATAACACCGGGCACATCTCCTGAGGCGCACATCAACCAAATAACTGTTGCGGCATACGGGTGCCTGGCAAACCCATGAACAGCATTTCGACATCTAAATAAGGAGTCGTTCAACACCCTGTACACCGTGTACGTTAGGCCTATATTGGAGTTTGCAGCACCAGTTTGGAACCAACACCTAGCCAAGCACGTAAGGAAACTAGAGAAAGTGCAAAGGTTTGCAACAAGAATAATCCCGGAGCTAAGGGGCATGTCCTACGAGGAGAGGTTAAGGGAAATCAACCTGAAGACGCTGAAGGACAGGAGTGATAGGGGGGATATGATAACGACATATAAAATACTGAGAGAAATCGACAAGGTGGACAGAGGCAGGATGTTCCAGAGAAGGGACAAAGCAACAAGGGGTCACAGTTGGAAGTTGAAGACTTAGATGAATCACAGGGATGTTAGGAAGTATTTCTTCAGTCACAGAGTTGTCAAGAAGTGGAACAGTCTGGGAAGTGAGATAGTGGAGGCAGGATCCATACATAGCTTTAAGAAGAGGTATGATAAAGCTCATGGAGCAGGATGAGTGACCCAGTAGCGACCAGTGAAGAGGCGGGGCCAGGAGCTATGAATCGACCCCTGCAACCACAACTAGGTGAGTACACAGACAGGATGTTCCAGAGAAGAGACACAAGAACAAGAGGTCACAATTAGAAGTTGAAGATTCAGATGAGTCAAAGGAATGTTAGGAAGTATTTCTTCAGTCATAAAGTTGTCAGGATGTGCAATAGTCTAGCAAGTGATGTAGTGGAAGCAGGAACCATACATAGCTTTAAGACGAGGTATGATGAAGCTCATGGAGCAGGGAGAGAGAGAACCTAGTAGCGATCAGTGAAGAGGCGGGGCCAGGAGCTGAATCTTGACCCCTGCAACCACAAATAGGAGAGTACACACACACACACACACACACACACACACACACACACAGGAAGCTAATTTAGCCGAAAGAGAGAAAACAGCCTCATATAACCATAAAAATCTAAGCTACCCCCAGATTCACCACCAGTTCACTACCACCAACACTACCAGTTCACTACCACCAACACTACCAGTCCATTACCACCAACACAACCAGTCCATTACCACCAACACAACCAGCCCACTACCACCAACACTACCAGTCCATTACCACCAACACTACCAGTTCACTACCACCAACACTACCAGTTCACTACCACCAACACTACCAGTCCATTACCACCAACACTACCAGTCCATTACCACCAACACAACCAGTTCACTACCACCAACACAACCAGTTCACTACCACCAACACTACCAGTCCATTACCACCAACACTACCAGTCCATTATCACCAACACTACCAGTCCATTACCACCAACACTACCAGTCCATTACCACCAACACAACCAGTTCACTACCACCAACACAACCAGTTCACTACCACCAACACAACCAGTTCACTACCACCAACACTACCAGTCCATTACCACCAACACTACCAGTTCACTACCACCAACACTACCAGTCCATTACCACCAACACTACCAGTCCATTACCACCAACACAACCAGTTCACTACCACCAACATTACCAGTCTACTACCACCAACACAACCAATTCATTACCGCCAACACTGTCAGTTCACTACCCCCAGCTACACTACCAGTTCACTGCAACCAGTTACATTACCAGTCACTACCACCAGCTACACTACCAGTTCACTACCCCCAGCTACACTACCAGTTCACTGCAACCAGTTACATTACAAGTCACTACCACCAGCTACACTACCAGTTCACTACCACCAGCTACACTACCAGTTCACTACCCCCATCTACACTACCAGTTCACTACCCCCATCTTCACTACCAGTTCACTACCCCCATCTACACTACCAGTTCACTACCACCAGCTACACTATCAGTTCACTAACCCCAGTTACACTACCAGTTCACTACCCCCCTCTACACTACCAGTTCACTACCACCAGCTTCACTACCAGTTCACTAACACGAGTTACACTACCAGTTCACTACCCCCATCTACACTACCAGTTCTCTACCACCAGCTACACTACCAGTTCACTACCACCAGTTACACTACCAGTTTATTACCACCAGCTTCACTACCAGTTCACTGCCACCATCTTCACTTCCAGCTCACTACCAGTTCACTAACACCAGTTACACTACCAGTTCACTACCCCCATCTACACTACCAGTTCACTACCTCCAGTTACACTACCAGTTCACTTCCACCAGGTACACTACCAGTTCACTACCACTAGCTACACTACCAGTTAATTACCACCAGTTACACTACCACCAGTTACACTACTATTTCACTACCACCAGTTACACTACCAGTTCACTACAACGAGCTACACTACCAGTTCACTACCACCAATTTCAATGAAATTTTTACAGGGATTTAAATAGATTTTGAAACCTACACACTGTGTTTGTAGTGACTTTTTGCCTTAAAAGATAGATAAAAAAATAAATAGTGCCCAATTCTATATTTCATAAAACTCTCACTTTTCTACAAAATTGGTAAGATGTACAATGCTCTAGTTAACATTAGATGAAAGATAAGGGATAGATAATCTTGATAATAACCCGTTTCAGCGAAAATGTTAAATAGATTGCATAATAAAAAAATTTGAATTTCATTGATTTTTTAAGGATTTTTTTGGTGAGAAAACAAATAAAAATAAATCGGTAAAAAATATGGTAAATCCCCTCTACATGCTAGTAGAACCATCATTACCCTCTACATGCTAGTAGAACCATCATTACCCTCTACATGCTAGTAGAACCATCATTACTCAATAACGTGTGTAAAAATCATGACACTCCTATTAATACTTTTCGCAAAAAAAAAAAAAAATGTCAATAAGTTATTTCTGAGTAATTAATACTATATATTGTTTTCTCTAAAACTCTATGGTTACGGCGCGCCAAATCTCAGCATGTTAAAGACCTCAACACTTGTTGACACCTCACAGGCGACTCAGCTGTCATGAGTCACTGCACTTGAATGGAGTCCTCAAAGATGTTGCTATATAGTGTATTTTGAATGAAACAATCATAAAAATCGTAATTTTTGGAGAGAGAGAGAGAGAGAGAGAGAGAGAGAGAGAGAGAGAGAGAGAGAGAGAGAGAGAGAGAGAGAGAGAGAAACACTGATTGCCATCATGTCTTTTTTTTGAGAGTAAGAACAAAAAAATTACATTTAAGATAAAACATACTTAGAACTATGATATAAACAAGCTGATTACATCAATATGTTACCAAAATAATGCACTATTTTTTTCGGTAAGAAAACATTTTTTTCCATAATTTTTCAATGTTCCTTTTTTATCACTCCTAAAACACCTAGCCTTTCCCTTAGACTTGCAAAACACCTTCGATATAGTCAATTACAGATTCTAATAAGAATCTATAAAGAAACAATAAGAAACTACAAACTATCGCAATAAGATATGTAGAACAGCAGGAAACAAAATTGTCAAGTTCAACAACACAGATTCAGAACCCCTGTCGACAGCATGTGAGATTCCCCAATGTAGTAATCTGGGTTCCTTACTGTTCCTATGTTTTGTAAATGACATGCCCATCAGTGGTGTCAAGTGTAAGCTTCTGTTGTATGCAGACGACAATGCTGTGTTAGTGTCAGGTAAAGACCCACAAGATATAGCTAATGTACTATACCTAGATCCCTATTGTATTATCCCTAGATCTAGAGTCCTGCAGCAAATGGTTAATAGATGACAAACAGAAGCCATACTCTTTGGCACGAAAAGTACACTGGAAAGGGTAAATAATTTTAATGTCCAATGCAGTGAGGAAATCATTTCAATATCTTCAGTGAAATATCCTGGAATCCCCTTAGACCCAAGCATGTCATGAGAATTGATGGGTAACAATGTAGTAAAGAAAGCGAATGCCAGGCTAAACTTCCACTATAGACAGGCACAGTGTCTACCTACTGAAGCTAGCAGGACCCTATGTCAAGCTCCTATACAATATCAAACAGATTATTCTTGTTCTTCTTGGTGCTCTGCCTTAAGAAAAAACTAAAAGACAGACTATAAATCACCCAGAACAAAATGGTGAAGTTCATCCTAGACCTGGGTGCAAGAGAGCATGTAGGTTAGGATGAATTACAACAATTGGTTATGCTGAATGTTGAACACAAAGTAAAGCAACGGAAGTTAAATCACATTTATAAAATTGCTCGCAAGCAGTGTCCAGAATATCTTGGTTGGGAACCAAAACAAATATTGTACTGGGAGAAGTGAGCACAATTTTGTATGACCAACAGTATGTAGGAAGGCTTCAAACACCTTTTATTGTACAGCAATAAAAGAGTGAAACAGACTGCCTGCATATGTCAAACCTTGTCCTAGCATGAGTCAGTTCAGGAAGAGAGCTGAAAGGTACCTAATGAATGAAGCTACAGAAAGGGATGAGATCTAACATTCGTGTATCTATTATTGTAAGCTGATCCTCTTTAATGTTAATGCAAATAACTCAGTTTACCTTATTCCTAGTGTATCTGCTTTTATTATAATTTATTTTCACACAGTTCAGTTACTTAACTGTTAAAATTTTTAAGGTTTAAATAATAAGATAATATAAGAACCCTGATGAAAATAAGTTACTTCGTCTGATTTTTTTGAGGTTATCCTGGGTAATTTACACAGACGATACTATGTGTGATAATTTGCGGAACTGTATTTATGTGTATCTGTACTTAAGCTTACACCAGCTACACTACCAGTTCTCTACCACCATCTACACCAAGAATCCACTACCACCAGTCCACTACCACTATCGACACTACCAGTCCACTACCACCAACACAACCATTCCTATACCACCAGCTACACCACCATTCCACTACCATCAACTAAACCACCAGTTCACTACTACTAGCGACACCACTGGTCCACTACCAAACCAGTTCACTACCACTAGCGACACCACTGGTCCACTACCACCAGCTACACCACCAGTACAATAGCGACACTACTCTCGCTTCACACACACAGTGTCCGTGGTACGATTCCCGTTCACCTAGCAAGCAAGTGGCTACCTGGGTGTTGGTCAACTGGTGTGGGTCGCATCCTGGGGGACAAGATTGAGGGCCCAACTGGAAATAAGACAATCCCTCGATGATGCGCTGCCCATCTTGGGTTATTCTAGGTGGATAACCAGAACGAAATCTTATCTTTTCGATCGGTTCACCACCACCACCTACACTACCAGTCCACTACCTCCACCTACACTACCAGTCCACTACCACCATCTACACAGCCAGTCCACTACCACCCCCTACACTACCAGTCCACTACCATCAGCTACACCACCAGTCCACTACTACTAGCTACAATATTTCACTCCAACCAGCTACACCACCAGTCCAATACCACTAGCCACACTAATCCACTACTATCATCTACACCAGTTAACTACCACCTGCTACACCACCAGCCCGCTTGCACAAGGAACACTACCAGTCTGCTTCCACCTACACTCCTGGTTCACTACAACCACCTTCAGAATCAGTCAACTACCACTAGCTACACTTACCATTCCAATATTACCAGTTACACTATCACTATCATGCTGGTCTTTCGCAAAATCACGCTGTTCCCTAGTTTGCTTAAGTGTAAGTTTCGCCAGTTCAAGAGCCAAGGAAATAGATTGACAGTGTTATAGAGCAGATGCTGCAACTGGCGGGGTGTCAGGCACATACTGAGAAGTACAATCGGTACCATAATGAACATAAGAACATAATATTTGCTATTAATTTTTATTTCTATGGTGCGTTTGCCACCTAGAGATGTGTTATTATAATATATGAACAAAAGAAAGGAGGAACACTGCAGCAGGCCTACTGGCCCTTACTAGGTAAGTCTTTAACAAACTCAAACTCACTAATTAAAATTATTTGCCCAACCCGTTTTGAATGCTACCCGGGGATTAGCTTTGACTAATCCAATTAACTCACGTGCATTTTGCACTCAAATCCAATCCTTCTCGTTCATATATTTATGTAACCAATATCTGAAGCTACCTAAGGTTTTAGCTTCAAAGTATCAAGTTGATAAAAGTTATTTTATAAGAGATGTAGAAATAAATATTTGGTTAAGATAAGTGCAGCCTCTCAAGTTGTATATGACATAGTAGACTTGGCAATACAAGTTCGCTTTAAGGAGAAGAATTATCAATAGCAGATGAAGTGATATTAGATTCGCATAAAATTGAAATGGAAGTTTCTGCTAATGACAGAATAGAATAGACCGAGCAAATTTTTTTTAATCTGGCTTCATCAGTTGAAAGAGAGGGAAAGTTGTTACAATTATAATCTTTGCTAAGAAATACTTTAAAAAAAGATTAAGGAAGCTTAGAAAAAAGGTAACACTGTCAGTGGTGTGTCAAGTAGGTTAACAGTAATCGATAAAATAACTGGTGTTCTTCAAAACTCTTATTTAGTCATAATTACCACAAGACCTTCTACATGTAAAACATTCCTTGTTATTAACATGGCAATGAAATGCAGCGGAATTCTTCAAAGAGAAGGAGAGCAGAAAAGATCCTCAAAGTTCTTGACCAATGTCGGTTGTTGTTTTTTCTCTTGAGATGTCAGCAGACCAGACAGCCACGCGGATCCTTTGTATTAGAACTGCCGTTGATGGTGTTCAAATAATAAACGGATCTGTTAACAGGGAAGAATTTGAATGCTTGACCAGAGAAAGTGCATGTATCTCAGATATAAAGCTATTCATAAATGATGTGCCAGTTCTTTCAAAAGAACAAGAGCTAGATGAATGATTTAGGACTGTTGTTGATAGATTACTTACAGCTGATAAGGACTTTTAGTGATGTGAACCGTTTGCAAGAAATCGGAGAAATATGTCAAGGGCTGAAAGCAATTGCAAAGGAATTAGATATTCCCGTAAATGCCAAGAGCGGTTGAGACAAGAGACGACAAAAAGCCATTATTGTCTGATTTAAGAGAAAGTGACAGAATAGAACAAGATGCAGATGTTGTAATATTTATCTATAGAGAAGAATACACCAGGAACGAGAGTACTTATAGATTATGAAAAAAACGCCGATTGGCAAGAACGATATACTAAAGTCAAGAACACTGCAGAAGTTGTTGTTGCAAAACAAAGAAACGAACCTGTTGGTGGGTGTGCTTTCAGATTCAACACGTCAACGACAAATTTCTATAATCTTGATAACCTACACTGACTTCTGAAGTACCTGCTGGATGGCACTCCCTGTCGCCAGAGGAATTTTGTAATTTATTTAAAAATAACCACTCATAACACAGGCTGCAACTGCATCAAGAAGACGAATGGAGAGGTAGTAACGACGAAGAAGAAAGAGACTGCTGTGGAAACTTCGAACTCCTTTTCTGTGCTACCAGACGAATGTGAGTCGACTACTGGGAACGTCACGACGAACTGTACCAAGGAAGGTAAAAACATTCTTGTTGTTGGGGATAGCCAAGTTAGATATATGGATAGGGCCTTCTGCTTGACAGATAGGAGTAGGAGACAGAGGGTTTGCTTTCCTGGGGCTGGGATGGAAGACATTGTTAGCCGGCTTGACAACATCATGCATGGTAATGGGATCAATCCTATTATCTGCCTCAGTGCTGGAGGCAATGATGTATCCAAGCGTAGAAGGGAGGATTTAGTTAGTAGGTATAAGGCAGCAATAGACATCATTAGGAAGAAGGGGAGGGAGCCCTGTTATATGTGGCATTTGCCAAGAAGGGGTGTTGGAAATGAATGGCTGTCCAGAGCGATTGGTATAAATTGCTGGCTGGACAAACACTGTAAGGATAATGCAGTCCCATTCATTGACAACTGGAACCACTTCTATGGCCGAAATGACATGTATGCCAGGGATGGGGTTCACTTATCCAGGGAAGGTGTAGGATTTCTCGCTAGCTCAGTTGAGGATGTTGTTAGGGCTTTAAACTAGGATTAGTTAGAGGTATGGGTTTAGGAATGGTAAATAATGAGGGCCAAAATACTGATTCAGGCTTTGATATCATAAATCATAACAATAACAGAAATCGAGTGACACAGGGTAATGATAGTAACAGAAATTGTGTAAAACAAAAGCTGAAAAAGGTTCACAAGAAGATACATATCAATGTATTTTATACTAACTGTCGAAGCGCCAGAAATAAAATTAACGAATTACGTTTGGTAGCATGTTCTGGGAACTTTGATGTCATTGCAATAACTGAAACATGGTATAATACCAAGAGTCGGGATATGATTGCTGAGTGTCATATTCAGGGGTTTAAGTTGTTCCATGTAGATAGATATAATGGGAAAGGGGTGGAGTTGCATTGTATGTACGAGAAAATATAAATTGCTGCATAAAAACAGGCATAAAAATAGATGGATCATTAACAGAATCTGTTTGGGTAGAGTTTCTAGAAGGTCAAGAAAAACTGATTCTAGGTGTAATATACCGACCTCCAGGCTTGGATCACGATAGAGGGAGACTTCTTTGGGACGAAATTGTTAGGGCTTCTAGGCACAATAACGTAGTGATAGTAGGGGATTTTAACTTTAGTCAAATTGACTGGACTTCTTTGACCGGTAATCTGGAGTCCAGTGACTTTATGGAAGTAGTTCAGGACTGTTTTCTGAAGCAGTGTGTGACGAAGCCTACCAGAGGTAATAATTTGCACGACCTAGTCTTGTCAAATAAAGAAACTCTTGTAAATAATCTGGAGATCACTGAAGAGCTTGGAGCTAGTGATCACAAATCCATTACTTTTAATATTACATGGGAGTACGAGAATAGGGATAATACGGTAAAAGTTCCTGATTTTCGTTCTGCCGATTATATTGGACTTAGGGAACACCTGTCTAATCTCGACTGGGGTAATCTAGCTAACGATTACGATGGGATCTGCGTTTATGATTTTTTTCTTAATAATGTACAACGTGCACAGAGTATGTTTATTCCCCAGAGAGAATTTAGGTCAAATAATAACGATCCCAAATGGATTAACAGGAGGCTAAAACATCTATTAGGGAGAAAAGAGGAATTTATAGGCGCATCAAAGAGGAGATGTTAACCTTATTGACCAATATGTTCAGTTGAAAAGAGAAGTAAAAAAGGGGATTAGAAAGGCTAAACGTGACTATGAGATTAAGGTTGCTAATGAATCAAAGACTAATCCAAAGGGTTCTTTCAAGTGTACAGGACGAAGGTGAGGGAAAAGGTAGGACCTCTGAAAATTGGGAATGGACAGCTGACGGATAACGAACTGGAAATGTGTTCTCTATTTAATGACTATTTTTTGTCAGTCTTTACACAAGAAGACGTAAATGAGATTCCAGAAATTAACAATTATTCAGTAACTGAAGAATTCAAATTAACTAATATTACTGTCACGAGGGACATGGTTATCAAACAGATAGATAAACTGAAGCAAAATAAGTCCCGGGACCCGACGAGTTGTTTTCAGGGTACTTAAAGAATGCAAATGGAACTTAGTCAGCCATTAACGAATGTGTTTAATACGTCCATCCTAACTGGTGTTGTGCCAGAGATGTGGAAGATAGCTAATGTAGTTCCTATATTCAAATCAGGGGATAAGTCCATTCCATCAAATTACCGTCCAATAAGCCTCACGTCTATAGTAGGCAAATTATTAGAATCAATTATAGCTGATATTATCAGAAGTCACCTTGAAGAACATAATTTGATTAATGAATCTCAGCATGGGTTTACGAGAGGTCGTTCCTGCCTGACAAATTTACTGACGTTTTTCAATAAAACATTTGAGGCAGTAGACAGTGATAAAGAATATGATATAGTTTACTTGGATTTCAGTAAGGCCTTCGATAGAGTACCTCACAAGAGACTCTTAAGAAAGGTGGCAGCTCATGGTATAGGAGGTAAAGTTCTAGCATGGATAGAGGCATGGCTTACCAATAGAAAGCAGAGAGTTTCCATTAATGGGGTCAAATCTGAATGGGGATTTGTCACTAGTGGCGTTCCACAAGGATCAGTTTTGGGCCCATTGTTGTTCATAATTTACATAAATGACCTTGATGAAGGAATTGCAAGTGACATGAGTAAATTTGCTGATGATACAAAAATAGGCCGTATAATTCATTCTGAGGAGGATAACAGTGAACTCCAGGAGGATTTGGATAAATTAATGTCTTGGTCTGAAAAGTGGCAGATGAAGTTCAATGTGGACAAGTGTAAGGTGATAGTCGTTGGTAATGAAAATATCCCTCGAATTTATAAACTAGGTGAAGTTGAGCTTGATCATACAGAATGTGAAAAAGACTTGGGAGTCATGGTAAGCAGAAATCTAAAGCCAAGACAACGGTGCCTAAGTGTGCGCAATAAGGCTAACAGATTACTAGGATTTATTTCAAGAAGTATAAGCAACAGAAGTCCAAAAGTTATTTTACAGCTCTATACATCACTAGTGAGACCTCATTTGGATTATGCAGCTCAGTTTTGGTCTCCTTACTACAGGATGGATATAGATTCATTGGAGAACATACAAAGAAGAATGACTAAAATGATTTACAGTATAAGAAATCTCCCGTATGAAGATAGACTTAGAGCATTGAATCTCCACTCTCTGGAGAGACGTAGAATGAGGGAGATATCATCGAGGTGTACAAGTGGATGATGGGCATAAACAAAGGAGATATTAATAAAATACTGAGGATATCGAACCAAGTAAGAACGAGAAATAACGGATTTAAATTGGATAAATTTAGATTTAGAAAGGACATAGGCAAGTACTGGTTTTCGAACAGAGTTGTAGATGCGTGGAACAATCTTCCGAGTAGGGTGATAGAGGCTAGGACCTTGGGTGGCTTTAAAAAGAGATTGGACAAATATATGAGTGGGAGGGGCTGGGTTTGATTAGTGTCGTGAGTACAGGAGTAAATTCTTAGGTAGTGGTGGTTTTGATAAGGACCTGCCTTGTATGGGCCAGTAGGCCTTCTGCAGTGTTCCTCCATTCTTATGTTCTTATGTTCTTATGAGACACATAATGATGTTGAAAATATGAGGGTGTGTACTAGTGTGGATCTTTGCATGAGATGAAAGTAAAAACTATTAATAACAAAAATGAAGACTGATTAACATGTACAGTTGTTTCCACTGAGGTAGACAGATAGATAAACACAGACATTCATCTACCTGCAATAAAACATTCATAAATATACATACTTAACTACGTCATTGAGAAAATGTATTTATTATAGATATTATAATGCAATAAAAATTGAAGTCCAAGATTTTTCTTAATTAGCTTCTCCTCGGTGTCCGAGCTGTGTAGCAGCTTGGTCCCGTCTAGATGACCTACGGTCGTGGCTGTCTTGGTGGGTGTAATTACCGGACGCAGTTTTCTGTGTGTCCCCTCCGGTAATTCCACCCACCTGGACAGTCTCTACCGTAGACCAGCTAGACGAGACCAAGTTTCTACCCAACAAAGTCACTGAGGGTGGCGAAAACCGCTGACTTTGGGGAAGTGGGAAAGGGAAGACATCTGGGAGCGAACGGATGGATTTCTGGAACCATGAATCTGGGGAAGGCGAGGTGTTGAGGCTGATCTTGGGGAAGTGAGGAAGGGGAGACATCCGGGAGCGAACGGATGGATTCCTGGATACATGTACCTGGGGAAGGCATGGATACTGCTGTTGAGGCTGACCTTGGGGAAGTGAGGAAGGGAAAACATCTGAGGGGACACAGATGGATTCCTGGACACATGAACCTGGGAAAGGCATGGATACCTCTGTTGTTGGGGAAGTGGGAAAGGGAAAACATCTGAGGGGACACAGATGGATTCCTGGACACATGAACCTGGGGAAGGCATGAATACTGGATTGCTGAGGCTGACCTTGGAGAAGTGGGGAAGGGAAAACATCCGGAGGCGGACGGATGGATTCCTGGACACATGAACCTGGGGAAGGCTGGAGGCTGGAAGCAAGATATGAGGGTACTGAGAGAGAGGCGAGGCTGACCTTAGGGAAGTGGGAAGGAGACATCCGGGGGCCCACGGATGGATTCCTGGACACATGGACCTGGGGAAGGCGAGGGAGGGGTGGACCCTGAAGACGAATCACTGGCCTCCACGTGGCAGGGTCTGGTAACTCAGAGATAACTCTGAGGCTGACAGTGGTCGCAAATAATAATAATTTTATTGTTATTAATTATTGTAATTAGTGATTTCTTAATTTGGATTAATGTTATGTAATATAAGTACATATTGAGTGTGAGGGCTTCAATATAAGAAATAATTAGGACCTAGAGACCAGAAATTAGAGAAACATAATCACACAACATACACACACACATCGGGGCCAGAAGCTGAGTCTCGACCCATGCAACCACAATTAGGTGAGTACATTCTCAAAGATACAAGCAGACACAGGCATATGCACACACACACACACACACACACACACAAGAAAGCATACACATACACACACACACACTCACAGTCTAAGTGTCTTTCGATAAGTGCCTTTGACAACTAATTGTAACACACACACACACACATACACATATGTGGAGAAAATTCTCCAAAGGAGGGGGGTATGCGCCCTTTCTACCCTTGTTAAGGGCCCCACCCTTTCTGCCCTTAGGAAGTGGCCAGACGAGGCGAGTCTGGGTGCAAAAACAAATTAACACAGACCAGATGTACTGACCACAGTGTGTCACGTTGTCTGACCAAGTAGCAGCGAGTGTATATGTGAGTTAATAGACATTTGAGATAAATGTAACTCTTTGCCGTAACAGGAAAATTATAGTAAACTATTGTATTAATTTCTACACTTAAACAATACAATCATGTGTTCCAGTGATCAAAGTATTTAGAGAACACTAGAATTTTTATTGCCACTTGTAGCAGCATGTAGCAATTGTTGAAATTGTGCTGATATCAGCGATCAAGCCCCACGAGGCACCACGAGGCACCACGAGGCTCCAAGAGGCGGCACGAGGAGTTAGATTGAATTCGGCCTCCGAACGGGTCATACGGCCACGGAAAGGATGGGAGCTACGGCGCGGTTTAACCTAACAAATGTCTATTCTAATTTAATCTCCACTAACGTCGGGAAATAAGATAAGAACTCTGTTCCAGCGCGTTTAGTGAATAACATCGCGGTATATTCAGAAGTGTGCGCAGCTTCTTATTACTGCTAAAAGACAAACGTAGAGACAATGGCAAGTGAACTCCATCGAAACAAGACGGTGACTCATCAGCGGCATTCTACAATCAAGACAGCATTTCCGCCGTATATGGTGGAGTCAACACCATCGCTCACGTTACATGAGCAAGGTATGTTTTTATGTTCTTGTCAGGCAGGGGACTGCGCAGTTCTTGTAGGTCAAGAGCATCAAAATTTATCTATTGACGGCGGTTATGCGGGGACTTTTAAGTCCAAACACGTGAGTGTAACCTTAGTCTTAAGTTAATGACTGAAGATATGAGCATACGCTTCTTTGGGGCAATATATTTTATAACCACGTGTAATTTTAACCATACAGCCCGGTGGAGAATGAGGCCATAGATGTATCCTCTGTGAAGAAGTCGGGGATGGCTGCGACTTCTTGGATTCATCAATAAGGTAAATATTAGCAATACAGTTCATTATATCGTAGGAGCACATTCCTCCACAACATACGCACATACATGAAACATGCGCACGTACATTCCACATTCCAATCCGAATGCAACATGTACTTAAAAAATTTTTTTATAAAATATATTCTAATAAAGTTATGATGAATGTGGTTTTATATTATTCGGAAATTCTCCATTGTTAAAGATGGAAGAATGTGGAAAGTCTGAGACATTTCTGGATATGACAATGAGGAAAATTTCATGAATTATCTTAGGAAAAGATGCACTTCTGTCACCTCTTCATTAATGACATAAAAACATTCACTATCACAGATACAAAACAAAAACTCTCGGGAATGTAAATAAAAACGGTCTGACTCACCTATCACGTCTCTCACCTCTGTACATGACGGGACAACATTCACTCACCACCACCAAATAAAATTCTGGGCTGAATATAATGTAACATCTCGATACTGCGTCACCTATCAGTCTTCACCTAACCTGTATACTGACAGGTTCCATACATCTTATAACACCGTAACATAAGGTTCTACAGTCTAATGTAACCTCGGAACATACAGGTTCCATCAGTCTTATTAACCCTGTAACATACAGGTTCCATACAGTCTTATTAACCTGTAACATGCAGGTTCCATACAGTCTTATTAACCCTGTAGCATACAGGTTCCATACAGTCTTATTAACCCTGTAACATACAGATTCCGTACAGTCTTATTGACCCTGTAACATACAGGTTCCATACAGTCTTATTAACCCTGTAAAATACAGTTTCCATACAGTCTTATTAACCTTGTAACATACACGTTCCATACAATCATATTAACCCTGTAACATACAGGTTATATACAGTCTCATTAACCCTGTAACATACAGGTTCCATACAGTCTAATTAACCCTGTAACATACACGTTCCATACAGTCTTATTAACCCGGTAACATACACGTTCCATACAGTCTTATTAACCCTGTAACAACAGCGTTCCATACAGTCTTATTAACCCTGTAACATACACGTTCCATACAGTCTTATTAACCCTGTAACATACACGTTCCATACAGTCTTATTAACCCTGTAACATACACGTTCCATACAGTCTTATTAACCCTGTAACATACACGTTCCATACAGTCTTATTAGCTCTGGAGTAGCATACAGACTTTGTATACATCACAACAAAACGTATGGTGGTGAAAAAGACATAATTAAATATTCTGTTAGTGGGATGGATTGTGAAGGATCTGCCTAGTATGGGCCAACAGGCCTGCTGCAGTGTTCCTCCTCCCTTATGTTCTTATGTTCTTATAACAGCAGAGAGGAACTTTCATTCAAAAATTCCTTTCTACAGTTGTGTCTTTTTCATTACTTACTGACTTTGTACTATGTATATCACTGCAACATAGTGTACCACAACATTCACTGTGTAATATATGTTAACATTCATACATCACAGTACATAACAACAGTATAGGAGACATTAACACACAGTCGTACTGGCCAGGTTGTGGCAGCCACCACTAAAATTATTATTGTCAAAATATCGAATCATCAAAGTTGAAAGTTTTTATTTACATTCCTGAGAGTTTTTGTTTTGTATCTGTGATGGTGAATGTTTTTATCTCATTATTGAAGAGGTGAGAGAAGTGTATATGTGAAAACTGAGAAACTTATTTAATAATTAATTCTAATTAAACAAAATGTTTATTAAGATGATTTATAAGAATATCTTCTTTGTCTTAACCACAAGTCTCTCAAGTTAATCATATTTACATATTTTCCCATCGAATTTCATCAAAAAATTGTAACTTCATTTAATTTTCTTAAGAAGATTATATAAATTTATATAATTTCAATTATATAATTTCAATTTTCATAAGAAAATTTAAATTATATAATAAAGAAATTTGTTAATTCTTTTACAACAGTTTAAACATCAGTGTGGGAGAGTGTAGATATGCTTATGAGAGTGTGTACATTTATGTGTGTTCATTGCATGGTGTTTAGAGATGTGTGTGTGTGTACTTACCTAGTTGTGGTTGCAGGGGTCGATTCATAGCTCCTGGCCCCGCCTCTTCACTGGTCGCTACTGGGTCATACTCCCTGCGCCATGAGCTTTATCATACCTCTTCTTAAAGCTATGAATGGATCCTGCCTCCGCTACATCGCTTCCCAAACTATTCCACTTCCCGACCACTCTGTGGCTAAAGAAATACTTCCTAACGTACCTGTGATTCATCTGAGTCTTCAACTTCCATCTGTGATCCCTTGTTGCTGTGTCTTATCTCTGGAACATTCTGTCTCTGTCACCCTTGTCAATTCCTCTCAATATTTTATATGTCGTTATCATGTCCTCCCTATCTCTCCTGTCCTCCTGTGTCGTCAGGTCGATTTCCCTTAACCTCTCCTCGTAGGACATACCCCTTAGCTCCGGGACTAGTCTTGTTGCAAACTTTTGCACTTTCTCTAGTTTCTTTCCATGCTTGGCTAGGTGTGGGTTCCAAACTGGTGCTGCATACTCCAGTATGGGCCTAACGTACACAGTGTACAGGGTGCTGAACGATTCCTTATTAAGATGTTGGAATGCTGTTCTTAGGTTTGCTAGGCGCCCATATGCTGCAGCAGTTATTTGGTTGATGTGCGCCTCAGGAGATGTGCCTGGTGTTATACTCACCCCAAGATCTTTTTCCTTGATTGAGGTTTGTAGTCTCTGTCCCCTAGACTGTACTCCGTCAGCGGTGTTCTTTGCCCTTCCCCAATCTTCATGACTTTGCACTTGGTGGGGTTGAACTCCAGGTGTGTGTGTGTATGTGTGTATGTGTGTATGTATGTGTGTATGTGTGTGTGTGTGTGTGTATGTGTCTGTGTAAAAGTAAACATCGAAAGAAAACTATTATGGGCTATATAATAATACAAATTAAGATGAAGCACAGTTCTGTGGTAGAGCTGTCAGCCTGGCTGACTCTGGTGTTAGCTTGGCTGACTCTGCTGTCAGCCTGGCTGAATCTGATGTTAGCTTGGCTGACTCTGCTGTCAGCCTGACTGACTCTGCTGTCAGCCTGCCTGACTCTGCTGTCAGCCTGGCTGACTCTGCTGTCAGCCTGACTGACTCTGCTGTCAGCCTGACTGACTCTGCTGAATTTATTAGGTAAAAGGACTCATGTGTAAATAACCAGAAGTATTTCTGTTGTTGTTAAATTTATATAAACATTACAAGGGCACAGAGGCTATATACAGTATTGGTAACAAAATAATGTGACAAAGCGTAGCCCTTCTGGTCCATGTTGTGGTGGTGGTGGTAGTACTAGTAGTAGTAGTAGTGGTAGTAGTACTAGTAGTAGTAGTAGTGGTAGTACTAGTAGTAGTGGTAGTAGTACTAGTAGTAGTAGTGGTGGTAGTAGTAGAAATGGTAGTAGTAGAAATGGTAGTAGTAGAAATAGTAGTAGTAGTAGTAATAGTGGTGGTAGTAGTAGTAGTAGTAGTGGTGGTAGTAGTAGTAGTGGTGGTAGTAGTAGTAGTAGTAGTGGTAGTAGTACTAGTAGTAGTAGTGGTGGTGGTAGTAGAACTAGTAATAGTAGAAATAGTAGTAGTAGTGGTGGTAGTAGTAGTAGTGGTGGTGGTATTAATAGTAGTAGCAGAGGTAAGTCTTGATTGCTATGTGATGGTGGAGACAAATGTTCTAAGAAAACTCCGTCATAACAGATTAACGACGAAAATTACTTGAGTCACCTTTAATCACTGAAGTATTAGGACGAGTTACCCTTAAAAATAAAACCACCGTTACATGGTAACCAAGAGTTACCTCTAGTACTACTGCTCCTACTCTTACTATTAGTATTACTACTACTGCTACTACTACTACCACCAACACCATCACTACCACCAACACCATCACTACCACCAACACCATCACTACCACCAACACCATCACTACCACCAACACCATCACTACCACCACCACCACAACAACAACTACCGCGATCAACATGTTCCTTTCTCTAAATCACTAAATCTATTTCAAATCTTTTATTTGTTGAGACTCACGAGGCTGAATGTTTGCTCACACATGTAATTTATGGCATTTATTGAGACGACGTTTCGTCTTCCAGGGACTTCATTAATCCCTGATGGATAGATATATTCTTGGTAGACTTAACAATCCCTGAAAGGTAACACAATCCTGGTAGACTTTCATTCCCTGATAGATTGATAAAATCCTGGTGGACGAAACGTCTTCTCAGTATATACCAGACTTCACACATCCGGGAGCGAACGGATGGATTCCTGGAACCATGAATCTGGGAAAGGCGAGGTGTTGAGGCTGACCTTGGGGAAGTGAGGAAGGGGAGACATCCGGGAGCGAACGGATGGATTCCTGGATACATGTACCTGGGGAAGGCATGAATACTGCTGTTGAGGCTGACCTTGGGGAAGTGAGGAAGGGAAAACATCTGAGGGGACACAGATGGATTACTGGACACATGAACCTGGGGAAGGCATGAATACCGCTGTTAAGGCTGACCTTGGGGAAGTGGGAAAGGGAAAACATCTGAGGGGACACAGATGGATTCCTGGACACATGAACCTGGGGAAGGCATGAATACTGGATTGCTGAAGCTGACCTTGGAGAATTGGGGAAAGGAAACCATCCGGAGGCGGACGGATGGATTCCTGGATACATGAACCTGGGGAAGGCTGGAGGCTGGAAGCAAGATATGAGGTTACTGAGAGAGAGGCGAGGCTGACCTTAGGGAAGTGGGGAAGGGAGACATCCGGGGGCCCACGGATGGATTCCTGGACACATGGACCTGGGAAAGGCGAGGGAGGGGTGGACCCTTAAGACGAATCACTGGCCTCCACGTGGCAGGGTCTGGTAACTCAGAGATAACTCTGAGGCTGACAGTGGTCGCAAATAATAATAATTTTATTATTAATTATTGTAATTAGTGATTTCTTAATTTGGATTAATGTTATGTAAGATAAGTACATATTGAGTGTGAGGGCTTCAATATAAGAAATAATTAGGACCTAGAGACCAGAAATTAGAGAAACATACACACGCAACACACTCACACTCACACAACACACACACACACACACATCGGGGCCAGGAGCTGAGTCTCGACCCATGCAACCACAATTAGGTGAGTACATTCACAAAGATACAAGCAGACATACATACAAGCAGACACATTCACACATAAGCAGGCATATGCACACACACACACACACAACAAAGTATACACATACACACACACACATAAGCAAACACACTCACAGTCTAAGTGTCTTTCGATAAGTGCCTTTGACAACTAATTGTAACACACACACACACACATACATACACACACGCACATACATACACACACGCACATACATACACACACGCACATACATGAAACATGCGCACGTACATTCCACATTCCAATCCGAATGCAACATGTACTTAAATTTTATTTTATAAAATATATTCTAATAAAATTATGATGAATGTGGTTTTATACTATTCGGAAATTCTCCATTGTTAAAGATGGAAGAATGTGGAAAGTCTGAGACATTTCTGGATATGACAATGAGGAAAATTTCATGAATTATCTTAAGAAAAGATACACTTCTCTCACCTCTTCATTAATGACATAAAAACATTCACCATCACAGATACAAAACAAAAACTCTCGGGAATGTAAATAAAAACTGTCTGACTCACCTATCACGTCTCTCACCTATACTGTCTGACTCACCTATCACGTCTCTCACCTATACTGTCTGACTCACCTATCACGTCTCTCACCTATACTGTCTGACTCACCTATCACGTATCTCACCTATACTGTCTGACTCACCTATCACGTCTCTCACCTATACTGTCTGACTCACCTATCACGTCTCTCACCTATACTGTGTGACTCACCTATCACGTCTCTCACCTATACTGTCTGACTCACCTATCACGTCTCTCACCTATACTGTGTGACTCACCTATCACGTCTCTCACCTATACTGTGTGACTCACCTATCACGTCTCTCACCTATACTGTGTGACTCACCTATCACGTCTCTCACCTATACTGTGTGACTCACCTATCACGTCTCTCACCTATACTGTCTGACTCACCTATCACGTCTCTCACCTATACTGTCTGACTCACCTATCACGTCTCTCACCTATACTGTCTGACTCACCTATCACGTCTCTCACCTATACTGTCTGACTCACCTATCACGTCTCTCACCTCCTGTATATTGACAGGGACAACATTCACCACCACACACACCAAATAAAAACATTCTGGGACGAATATAAAATGTAACATCTCGGGAGACGCCAGGTTCATACAGACTTATTAAACCTGTAACATACAGGTTCCATACAGTCTTATTAACCTGTAACATACAGGTTCCATACAGTCTTATTAACCCTGTAACATACAGGTTCCATGCAGTCTTATTAACCCTGTAACATACAGGTTCCATACAGTCTTATTAACCCTGTAACATACAGGTTCCATGCAGTCTTATTAACCCTGTAACATACAGGTTCCATACAGTCTTATTAACCCTGTAACATACAGGTTCCATGCAGTCTTATTAACCCTGTAACATACAGGTTCCATGCAGTCTTATTAACCCTGTAACATACAGGTTCCATACAATCTTATTAACCCTGTAACATACGGGTTCCATGCAGTCTTATTAACCCTGTAACATACAGGTTCCATACAGTCTTATTAACCCTGTAACATACAGGTTCCATGCAGTCTTATTAACCCTGTAATATACAGGTTCCATACAGTCTTATTAACCCTGTAACATACAGGTTCCATGCAGTCTTATTAACCCTGTAACATACAGGTTCCATACAGTCTTATTACCCCTGTAACATACAGGTTCCATACAGTCTTATTAACCCTGTAACATACAGGTTCCATGCAGTCTTATTAACCCTGTAACATACAGGTTTCATGCAGTCTTATTAACCCTGTAACATACAGGTTCCATACAGTCTTATTAACCCTGTAACATACAGGTTCTATGCAGTCTTATTAACCCTGTAACATACAGGTTCTATACAGTCTTATTAACCCTGTAACATACAGGTTCCATGCAGTCTTATTAACCCTGTAGCATACAGGTTCCATACAGTCTTATTAACCCTGTAACATACAGTTCATCAGTCTATTAACCCTGTAACATACAGGTTCCAGGTTCCATACAGTCTTATTAACCCTGTAACATACAGGTTCCATACAGTCATATTAACCCTGTAACATACAGGTTCCATCAGTCATATAACCCTGTAACATACAGTCTTATTAACCCTGTAACATACAGGTTCCATACAGTCTTATTAACCCTGTAACATACACGCAGATCACTCCAACACCAATCCTGTACTCTCCCAGAGAACACCAATATCCATCCAGTACTCTCCCAGAGAACACCAATACCCATCATGTAAACTTCCAGAGCACAGCCACACCCATCCTGTACTCTCCCAAAGTACTCCACCACCCATACCGTACTCTCCCAGAGCACTCCCACACTCATCCTGTAATCTCCAAGACCACTCCAACACTCATCCAGCACTCTCTCATAGAACTCCAACACCCATCCTGTACTCTCCCAGAGCACACCAACAACCATCCTGTACTCTTTCTGAGCACTCAAACACCCACCCTGTACTCTCCGAGAGCTCTCCAACTCCCATGCTGTTCATCCCCAGAGCACTCCAAAACCCATCCAGTACTCTCCCATAGCATTCCAACACCCATCCTGTACTCTCACAGAGTACTCCAACACCCATCCTGCACACTCCCATAGTACTCCAACACCCATCCTGAACTCTCCTTGAAAACTCCAACATCCATCCTGTACTCTCCCAGTTCACTCCCACACCCATCTTGTACTCTCCCAGAGCACTCCTACACCCATCTTGTACTCTCCCAGAGCACTCCTACATCTATCCTGTACTCTCCCAGTTCACTCCCACACTCATCTTGTACTCTCCCAGAGCACTCCTACACCCATCCTGTACTCTCCTTCAGCACTCCAACACCCATTCCGTACTCTCCAAGACCACTCCCACACCCATCTTGTACTCTCCCAAAGCACTCCAACACCCATCCTGCACTCTTAAAGATCACTCCCACACCCATCCTGAACTCTCCCAGAGCACTCCAACACCCGTCCTGTACTCACCCTAAACAGTCCAAAACCCGTTTTGTACTCTCTCAGAGGACTCCACCACCAATCATGTACTCTCCCAGAGCACTCCCACACCCATCCTGTAATCTCCCAGAGCACTCCCACACCCATCCTATAATATCCCAGAGCACTCCAACACCCATCAAGTACTCTTTCTTAGCACTCAAACACCCATCCTGTACTCTCCCAGAGCATTTCAACACCCATCCTGTACTCTCCCAGAACACTCCAACATCCATTCTGTACTCTCCCAAAGCACTCCAGCACCCATCCTGTACTCTCCCATAGCACTCCAACACCCATCCTGTACTCTCCCATAGCACTCCTACACCCGTCCTGTACTCACCCTAAACAGTCCAAAACCCGTTCTGTACTCTCTCAGAGGACTCCACCACCAATCCTGTACTCTCCCAGAGCACTCCCACACCCATCCTTTAATCTCCCAGAGCACTCCCACACCCATCCTATAATATCCCAGAGCACTCCAACACCCATCAAGTACTCTTTCTTAGCACTCAAACACCCATCCTGTACTCTCCCAGAGCATTTCAACACCACATCCCAGTATTCTCTCTCCCAGAGCACTCCAGCACCCATCCTGTACTCTCCCATAGCACTCCAACACCCATCCTGTACTCTCCCATAGCACTCCTACACCCATCCTATAATCTCCCAGATCACTCCAACAAATATCCTGTACTCTCAGAGAGCACTCCAACTCCCATCCTGTACTCTCCCAGAGCACTCCAGCACCTATCCTGTACTCTCCCATAGCACTCCAACACCCATCCTGTACTCTCTCAGAGCACCCAAACACCCATCCTGTACTGTCTCTGAGCACTCCTACACCCACCAAGTACTCTCAGAGAGCACTCCAACTCCCATCCTGTACTCTCCCAGATCACTCCTACTCCCATCCTGTACACTTCCAGAGCTCTCCAGCACCCATTCTGTACTCTTCTAAAGCACTCCAACACCCATCCTATACTCTTGCACAGCACTCCAAAATCCATCCAGTTCTCTACCACAACACTCCAACACCCATCCTGCACTCTCCCATAGTACTCCAACACCCATCCTGTAATCTGCCAGAGCACTCCAACACCCATCCCGTACTTTCCAAGATGGCTCGAACACCCATCCTGTACTCTTCCAGAGCACTCCAAAACCCATCCTGTACTCTGTCAAACCACTTCAACACCCATCCTGTACTCTCCCAGATCATTTTCACACCTATCCTGTACTCTCCCAGAGCATTCGAATACCCATCCTGTACTCTCATACAACATACCAACACCCATCCTCTACTCTTCCGGATCGCTCCAACACCCATCGTGTATTCTCTAAGAGCACTAAAACAACTATTCTGTACTCTCCAAAAGAACTCCAAAATCCATCCAGCACTCTCCCTAGTATATGCCAACACCCATTATTTTCTCTCCCATAGCACTCCAACACTCATCCTGTACTCTCCCAGAGCACTCCAACATCCATCCTGTACTCTCTCAGAGCACTCTAGCACCCATCTTGTAGTCTCCCAGAGCACTCCAACACCCATCCTGTACTCTCCCAGATCACTCCCACACCCATCCTGTACTCTCACAGAGCACTCCAACACCCGTATTGTACTCTCCCAGAACAGTCCAACTCAAGTCCTGTACTCTCTCAGAGGACTCCAACACCCATTCTGTACTTTCCCTGATAACTAACACACCCATCCTGTACTCTTGCAGAACACTTCAACACCCATCCTGTACTATCCTATAGCACTCCAACACCCATCCTGTACTCTCCCTGAGCACTCCAACACCCATCCTGTACTCTCCCATAACACTCCAATACCCTTCCAGCACTGTCAAAGAGTACTCAACCACCCATCCTGTAATCTCCCAGAGCATTCCACAAACAATCCTGTACTCTTCTAGAGCACAATAACACCAATCCTGTTCTCTCCCAGACCCTTCCCACACGCATCCTTTACTCTATCAGAGCACTCCACCACCCATCCTCTTCTTTAGCAAGGCACTCCAACACGCATCCTGTTCTCTTCAGCAGCACTCCAACCCCCATCCTATACTCTCCCAGAGCACTCTAGCACCCATCTCGTAGTCTCCCAGAGCACTCCAACACCCATCCTGTACTCTCCCATAACACTCCAATACCCTTTCAGCACTGTCAAAGAGTACTCAACCACCCATCCTGTAATCTCCCAGAGCATTCCACAAACAATCCTGTATTCTCCTAGAGCACAATAACACCAATCCTGTTCTCTCCCAGACCCTTCCCACACGCATCCTTTACTCTATCAGAGCACTCCACCACCCATCCTCTTCTTTAGCAATGCACTCCAACACGCATCCTGTTCTCTTCAGCAGCACTCCAACACCCATCCTATACTCTCCCAGAGCACTCTAGCACCCATCTCGTAGTCTCCCAGAGCACTCCAACACCCATCCTGTACTCTCCCATAACACTCCAATACCCTTTCAGCACTGTCAAAGAGTACTCAACCACCCATCCTGTAATCTCCCAGAGCATTCCACAAACAATCCTGTACTCTCCTAGAGCACAATAACACCAATCCTGTTCTCTCCCAGACCCTTCCCACACGCATCCTTTACTCTATCAGAGCACTCCACCACCCATCCTCTTCTTTAGCAAGGCACTCCAACACGCATCCTGTTCTCTTCAGCAGCACTCCAACACCCATCCTATACTCTCCCAGAGCACTCTAGCACCCATCTCGTAGTCTCCCAGAGCACTCCAACACCCATTCTGTACTCTCCCAGATCACTCCCAAACCCATCCTGTGCTCTCCCAGAGAACTCCAACACCCGTCCTATACTCTCCCAGAACAGTCCAACTCCCATCCTGTACTCTCTCAGAGGACTCCAACACCCATTCTGTACTCTCCCAGATCACTCCCACACCCATCCTGTACTCTCCACGAACACTTCAAGACCAATCCTGTACTCTCCCATAGCACTCTTGCATCTATCCAGTACTCTCCCAGATCACTCCAACACCCATCCTGTAGTCTCCCAGAGCACTTCGACAACTAGCCTGTACTCTCTCAGAGCACTTCAACAACTATCCTGTACTCTCCCGTAACACTCGAACACCCATCTTGTACTCTCCCAGAGAACGTAAACATCCGTCCTGTAATCACCCAGAGCTCTCCAACACCCATCCTGTACTCTACCATAGCACTGCAACACCCTTCCTGTACTCTCCAAGAGCACTCCCACACCCATCCTGTACTCTCCAAGAGCACTCTAACACCCGTCCTGTACTCCCCCAGAACAGTCCAACACCCGTCCTGTACTCTCTCAGAGGACTCCAACACCCATTATGTACTCTCCCAGATCACTCCCACACCCATTCTGTACTCTCCCAGAACACTTCAACACCAATCCAGTACTCTGCCATAGCACTCCAGCACCCATCCTATACTCTCCCAGAGCACTGCAACACCCTCCCTGTACTCTCCCAGAGCACTCCACCACCCATCCTGTATGTGGAGAAAATTCTCCAAACAAGGGTAGTAAGGGGAAAAAATTCTCCAATGGAGGGGGGTATGCGCCCTTACTACCCTTGTTTGGAGAATTTTCTCCACACTGTACTCTCCCAGAGCACTCCGACAACTATCCTGTACTAGCCCAGAACACTCATGCACCCATCCTTTACTCTCACAGATCACTCCAAATCCTATCCTGTACTCTCCCATATCGATCATGCACCTATCCTGTACTCTCCCAGAGCACTCCAACACCCGTCCTGTGCTCTCCCAGAGTACTCCAACAACCATCATGTACTCTCCCATAGCACTCCACCACCCATCCCATACTATGCCAGAGCACTCCAACACCCGTCCTGTGCTGTCCCAGAGCACTGCAACACCCATCCTGTACACATCCAGAGCACTAGAGCACCCTTCCTGTACTCTCACAGAGCAATGCAACACCCATCCTGTAATCTCCCCAGCACTCCAACACCCATCCTGTAATCTCCCAGAGCACACCAACAACCATCCTGTACATCCCCAGATCACTCCAACACCCATCCTGTACTCTCCCACAGCACTCCAATACCCCTCCTGTACTGTCAAATAGTACTCAACCACCCATCCTTTAATCTCCAAGAGCACTCCACCACCCAACCTGTACTCTCACAGAGCACTCCAACACCCATCCTGTAATCTCCCAGAGCACTCCAACACCAATCCTGTACTCTCCGAGATCACTCCCACACCCATCCTGTATTCTCCCACAACACTCCAATACCCTTCCAGTACTGTCAAAGAGTACTCAACAACCCATCCTGTAATCTCCCAGAGCACTCCACCACCCATCCTGTACTCTCACAGAGCACTCCAGCTCCCATCCTGTACTCTCCCAGAGCACTCCAGCACCCATCCTGTAATCTCCCAGAGCACTCCACAACCCATCCTGTACTCTCACAGAGCACTATAACACTTATCCTGTACTCTCCCAGATCATCTCCACACGCATCCTGTACTCTAGCAGAGCACTCCACAACCCATCCTGTACTCTCTTAGAGCACTCCAACACATATCCCGTACTCTCCCATATCCCTCCTACACCCATCCTGTACACTCCCAGAAACTCCAGCACCCTTCGTGTACTCTCATAGAGCACTCCAACACCTGTCCTGTACTCTCCCAGAGCACTCCAACACCCATCCTGTACTTTCCCAGAACATACCAACACCCATCCTGTACTCTTCCATAGCACTCCAACAACAATTCTGTACTCTCCCAGTTCACTCCAACACCCATCCTGTACTCTCCCATAGCACTCCAACACCCATCCTGTACTCTCCCAGACCACTCCAACATCCATCCTGTACTCTCCCAGACCACTCCAACACTCATCCTGTACTCTCCCAGTTCACTCCAACACCCATCCTGTACTCTCACAGAGAACTCCAACATCTATCCTGTTCTCCCTCATAACATACCAACACCCATTCTGAACTATCCCAGATCACTCCCACACCCATCCTGTACTCTCCCAGAACACTTCAACACCAATCCTTTACTCTCCCATAGCACTCCAGCACCCATCCTGTACTCTCCCATAACATTCGAACACATATCCTGTACTCTCCCAGAGCACTTCAACAACTATCCTTTACTCTCCCAGACAACGTCAACAACCATCCTGTAATCTCCTAGAGCTCTCCAACACCCATCCTGTACTCTCCCAGAGCACTCATGCACCCATCTTGTACTCTCTCAGAGCACTCATGCACCCATCCTGTACTCTCCCAGATCACTCCCAATCCCATCCTGTACTCTCCCAGAGCACTCCAACACCAGTCATGTGCTGTCCCAGAGTACTCCAACACCCATCATGTACTCTCCCATAGCACTGCAGCACCCATCATGTTCTCTCCCAGAGCACTCTTGCACCCATTCTGTACTCTCCCAGATCACTGCCAATCCCATCCTGTACAAATCCAGAGCACTCCAGCACCCATTCTGTACTCTTCCAAAGCTCTCAAACACCCATCCTGTACTTTCCCATAGCACTCCCACTCCCATCCTGTAATCTCCCATAGCACTCCAACACACATCCTGTACTCTCCCAGAGCACTCCAACACCAATCCTGTACTCTTCCAGAGCACTCCATCACCTATCCTGTACTCTCCCAGAGCACTCCAACACTCATCCTTCACTGTCCCAGAGCACTCTAACACCCATCCTGTACTCTCCCATAGCAGTCCAACAAACATTCTGAACTCTCCCACAGCACTCCAGCACCCATGTTGTACTCTGATAGAGCACTCCAACACCCATCCTGTACTCTCCCAAAGCACTCCAACACTCATCTTGCACTCTCCCAGAACATTCCAACACCCATCCTCTTTTCTCCTATAACACTCGATGAGCTATCCTGTATTCTCTCAAACACCCATCCTGTACTCTCACAGAGCACACCAACACCCATTCTGTACTCTGATAGAGCACTCCAACTCCCGTCTTGTATTCTCTCTCAGCACTGCAACACCCATCTTGTACTCTGATGGAACACTCCATCAACCATCCTGTACTCTCCTAGATCAGCCACACCCATCTTGTACTCTCCCAGAGCGCTCCTACAACCTTCCTGTCCTCTTCCCGAGCACTCCAACACGCATTCCTTACTCTCCCATACCCCTCCCTCACCCATCCTGTTCTATTCCAGAGCACTCCACCACCCATCTTGTACTCTCAGCCCTTCAGCACCCATCCTACTCTCCCATAACACTCCAACACCCATCCTGTACTCTCCAAGAGCACTCTAACACCTATCCCGTACTCTCCCAGATCACTCTCACACCCATCCTGTACTCTTCCAGAGCACTGCAACTCCCATTCTGTACTGTCCCATAGCACTCCAACACCCATCTTGTACTCTCCAAGAGCAGTCCAACACCCATCCCGTACTCTCCCATAGCACTCCAACACCCATCCTGTACTCTCCCATAGCACTCCATCACCCATCCTGTACTCTCTCAGAGCACTCCAACACTTTTCCTATACTCTCCCATAGTACTCCAACACTCATCATCTACTGTCCCAGAGTCCTCCAACACCCCTCGTGTACTCTCCCACAGCACTCCAACACCCGTCTTATACTTTCCCATCACTCCAAAACTCATCTTGTACTATATTAGAGCCCTCCAACTTCAATCCTGTACTCTCCCAGAGCACTCCCAGTCCCATCCTGTACTCTCCCAGAGCACTCCCAGTCCCATCCTGTAGTCTGTCAGAGCACTGTCACACCCATTCATTATTCCCCAAGATCTCTCCCATTCCCATTCTGTAGTCTCGCAGAGCTCTCTAATTCCCATCCTATACACAGAGAACTCCAACACCCATCCTGTCCTCACAGGTGATCACATCATAGTATGGGAGACATTAACAACAGAGTCGTATTGGCCAGGTTGTAGCAGCCACATACAAAATTCTTTTTGCCAATTGATCGCGTCTTCCGCGTAGCTAACTATTGTTCTTATTCCCGTAAGTTTAATTTATATATTTTTTTTTCGTTAGGTTCAGAAGGATTTTTGTGAAATTATTGCATTTATGGATCTCTGCGTGTTTTGCAATCACAAAAGACGACTCAGAAAATAAATAATAATACTTAATTCATTTTTCATGATAGGGGTTAATTAGATTAAGAATCGTTTAGTCATTTACACAGAATACAATGTTCACACACACGCTTATTCTGCTACATTGTGTGATAAGTGTACGTTCAAGGCTGTCTTGTTCGGTGTAATTATAAGAAGCACATTTCTGTGTGTCCTCTCCTGAAATTCCTTTACCAGCAAAGTCGCCTGGCACCTCCGGAAAGGAGAGAAGTCAAGACATCCAGTAGACAGACGAATGACTTCCTGGACACAAGATTCGTGGAAGGGATTGACGTAATAACCTAGAGGTGAGGATACTGTGAGAGACGAGGCTTACCCTTGTGAAGGAGGCACACACACACACACACACACACACACACACACATGAACACACCACAGGAGGGTATATATGCAGGCAAATATAAATGGACACAGTGTCCCAAAGTTTAAAGAATGTTTCAGGGTGGGTATTTTTTTTAGACTAAGACTGACTTCATTGATAAGTCATATAACAATATTGGAAAAAGTCACTAAAGAAAAGTGTATTCAACTTTAATAACTGATAAACAATTTGAATTTCTGTCTACAAAATTCTGTGTTTATATTCTGTAAAGTTATTATAGGAGAAACTATTGAATATGGAAATGGATGGAGATATATCATTTACCTAGACTATCAGAATACTTTTGCTAGTGCTATCAGCTATATAAAGATCACTGTATTATGTGCAGTAATACCAGAGACATAAATGTTACTGTTATTCATAATAACACCAGAGATGCAAAGATCACAATACGTAGTATTATTCTTGGTAAAATTAGAACAGCAAATATCATGCTTTTATGTGTCTAGGATACATAATATCAGACATATAAATGTTACGTTGTAACACATATTTACACCGGCGTTACGAAGATCACAATGTTAAACACAGTAACACTAGAAATTGATACGGAGATAAGGAAGTTACGCATAGAAACATAGAGAAATTACACTTTTATACGAGTGAAAATGCAAAAAAAAAAAAAATAAGAACATAAAAAGCTATGACATTTAAAAGACGACTAAAATAAACAATAAGTGGCTCACCATGGTGGTCTAGGTAGAGGAGTTCTTCTCTTCTGCTGGACTACGTTTCGAGCCTTCCCGGGCGGACGTATTTACTGGGCGCAGATTTCTGTGTGTCCTCCCCAGTAATTACATCTGCTCGTATATATTGATATTTAAACACTTGTGTTGTAATATCATATATGGACAATGCTTCATGGTGTTGCCGCATTTGACAAGTTAAGTTCCTCTCTGAGGAAATGCTGTGTTTGGGGTTCACACCTCTCAACGTCCCCCTCAAATCATAGAGTTTAATTCCAATGTGTCAAAATGTGTAGAACACATTTTGACACATTGTTAAGGAGTGCAAAGACTGACAAGTTCGTTCTGAAAAGTGTCTTGTAAAGTGTCTTGTAAAGTGTCTTGTAAAGTGTCTTGTAAAGTGTCTTGTAAATTGTACTCTGTATTACCTTTTCTTCATACTTTTTACGACAGAACACAATGTTACTGAAACTTTTCTGAATCACTTAAGAACACTTAATCAACTACAAGTTCATTAAGAAATAACTGATCTTCATAACTTTAACATATTTCAAAGATTATCAAAGGCTGTTATTTACTTACATGTGTGAGCAAACATTCAGCCTCGTGAGTCTCAACAAGTAAAAGATTTGAAATAGATTTAGTGATTTAGAAAAAGGAACATGTTGATCTCGGTAGTTGTGGTGGTAGTGGTGGTGGTGGTGGTGGTGGTAGTGATGGTGTTGGTGGTAGTGGTAGTAGTAGTAGTAATAGTAAGAGTAGGAGCAGTAGTGATTAA
>WNWK01017845.1:0-17500 GCA_009830355.1 Cherax destructor
GTTAGCCAGGGCAGCCTAACGTTTATTCTAATCTGTTTCATTTTTATAGGACAATGTTTGTTGCATAGTCTATGTAAGGGACTGGTTTGAGAGGGACTGGTTTGAGAGGGACTGGTTTGAGAGGGACTGGTTTGAGAGGGACTGGTTTGAGAAGGACTGGTTTGATAGGGACTGGTTTGATAGGGACTGGTTTGATAGGGACTGGTTTGATAGGGACTAGTTTGATAGGGACTAGTTTGATAGGGACTAGTTTGAGAGGGCCAAGTTTGAGAGGGCCAAGTTTGAGAGGGCCAAGTTTGAGAGGGCCAAGTTTAAGAGGGCCAAGTTTGAGAGGGCCAAGTTTGAGAGGGCCAAGTTTGAGAGGGCCAAGTTTGAGAGGGCCAAGTTTGAGAGGGACAAGTTTGAGAGGGACAAGTTTGAGAGGGACAAGTTTGAGAGGGACAAGTTTGAGAGGGACTAATTTGATAAAGACTGTCTTTTTGGGTTATCCTGGATGGTTTTGTACACATACACTGCTATGTATGATATTCAGTATAACTGTGCATACCTGAATGAACTTGCTAAACTATAGGAGATTTGTGAGTGGTTAGCACTCTCTGAGTTCCCCCTTTCCCTACACATTAGCAGCCACCCCTCCTCCTCTCCCCACCCCCCAACAACCTCCATCCACCCACCCATCTGACTGAAAGCTGTGGGTGTTTGGGTGTTGAGTCCATATTTGGAGCACACTTATTGGGCCAGGTCTGGCTGCTGCTGCTGCTGCTGCCTGCTGGTAGTGGTGGTGGTGTAGCGCTGGTGGTGTTGAGTGGTGGTTTCTGGGGTCAATTCCCCCATGGACTGGTTCCAGCCCAGGTCCCCTGGTTGCTGTCTTGATCAGCCGGTTTTTGGTGTCTACTGCACACAGTCCTGCGTATCACCACAGCCCGGCTGGTCAGGAACCAACTTGAGGAACTAACAAGTTCCTTCTTGAAGACAGCCAGGGATCTCTTGGTAATTCACTTATGTTTAAATAGGCTGTTTACAGTCTTGGGCCCTTTACACTTACTGTGTTGTTTGTCAGTAAACTCACTGCACCTCTCTCTTCTTTTGGGGGTATTTTGTCGATCATGTTTCGTAGGCAGCGATTTCCGTGTGCAGATTTGGGACTAGTCCCTCTAGGATTTTTCAGGTGTAAATTATGATATCTTTCTCGCCTGCATTCCTAGGAGTACATGTCAAGGGACTTCAAACGTTCCCAGTAATTGAGATGCTTGACTGTACTTATACGTGGAATGAAAGTTCTCTGTATGTTCTCAGGTCTGTAATTTATCCTGCCTTGAAAGTGGCTGTGTACAACAGTACTCCAGCCTAGAGAGAACAGGTGACCTAAAGAGGATCATTATTGGGTTGCATCTCTTGTTTTGAAGGTTCTCATTGTCCATCCTATCATTTTCCTAGCAGATGTGGTAGATACATTGTTGTGATCTTTGAAAGTGATATTCTCTGATATTATCACTCCCAGGTCCTTCACATTAATTTTCACTTGACTGAGAGAGTTACTTATTTTCCAGTGGCTCACTGGAAGACTTAGTTACATTAGCTTGGAGGTTTGTTGTCCTCAATAGATGGCAATTTCATACAATTCTAGGATTGGCTGTAAAGAATGACACAGTGCCATGATGTCTCTGTCAGATATGAGAAGGAACTGCCTAGTATGGACCAACAGGCCTACAACAGTGTTCCTCCATTCTTGTGTCCTTAAGGAACAGAGCTTTTCACTATAGCTCCCTCAGACTTGACTCTGTTTATTACTCTTTGTGTTCTGTTTGTCAGGAAGTTATATATCCATCTACCAACTTTTCCTGTTATTCCTTAATCACGTATTTTGTGTACTATTACACCATGGTCACACTTGTTGAAGGCTTTTCCAAAGTCTGTGTATACTACATGTGCGTTTTTTCTGTCCTCAGTGCATCCAAGACCATGTCATAGTGGTCCAGTAGTTGTGAGAGGCAGTAGTGACCATCCCAAAACCATGTCATAGTGGTCCAGTAGTTGTGAGAAGCAGTAGTGACCATCAAGACCATGTCATAGTGGTCCAGTAGTTGTGAAGGCAGTAGTGACCATCCAAGACCATGTCATAGGGGTCCAGTAGTTGTAGAGGCAGTAGTGACCATCCAAGACCATGTTATAGTGGTCCAGTAGTAGTGAGAGGCAGGAGTGACCATCCAAGACCATGTCATAGTGGTCCAGTAGTTGTGAAGGCAGTGTGACCATCCAAGACCATGTCATAGTGGTCCAGTAGTTGTGAGAAGCAGTAGTGACCATCCAAGACCATGTCATAGTGGTCCAGTAGTTGTGAGAGGCAGTAGTGACCATCCAAGACCATGTCATAGTGGTCCAGTAGTTGTGAGAGGCAGTAGTGACCATCAAAGACCATGTCATAGTGGTCCAGTAGTTGTGAGAGGCAGTAGTGACCATCCAAGACCATGTCATAGTGGTCCAGTAGTTGTGAGAGGCAGTAGTGACCATCCAAGACCATGTTATAGTGGTCCAGTAGTTGTGAGAGGCAGGAGTGACCATCCAAGACCATGTCATAGTGGTCCAGTAGTTGTGAGAGGCAGGAGTGACCTGTTCTAAACCCATGCTGCCCTGGGTTCTACGATTGTTGGGTGTCAAAGTGGTTGGGGATCTTGCTTCTTAGAACCTTTCAAAGATATTTATGATGTGGGACGTTGGTGCTATCAGTCTGTAATTCACAGCAATTGCTGTACTGCCAACTTTGTGGAGTGGGGCTATGTCTGTTGTTTTTAGTGACTGTGGGATCACCCCGTGTCTAAACTGTGGGATGACCCTCGTGTCTAGACTGTGGGATGACCCTCGTGTCTAGACTGTGGGAGGACCCTCGTGTCTAGACTGTGGGATGACCCCTGTGTCTAGACTGTAGGATGACCCTCGTGTCTAGAGTGTGGGATGACCCTCGTGTCTAGACTGTGGGATGACCCTCGTGTCTAGACTGTGGGATGACCCTCGTGTCTAGACTGTAGGATGACCTCCGTGTCTAGACTGTGGGATGACCCTCGTGTCTAGATTGTGGGATGACCCCCGTGTCTAGACTGTGGATGACCCCGTGTCTAGACTGTGGGATGACCCCCGTGTCTAGACTGTGGGATGAACCCGTGTCTACACTGTGGGATGACCCTCGTGTCTAGACTGTGGGATGACCCCCGTGTCTACACTGTGGGATGACCCTCGTGTCTAGACTGGGATGACCCCCGTGTCTAGACTGTGGGGTGACCCTCGTGTCTAGGTTGTGGGATTACCCCGTGTCTAGACTGTGGGATGACCCCGTGTCTAGAATGTGGGATGACCCCGTGTCTACACTGTGGATGACCCTTTGTGCTTCTGACTGTGGGATGACCCCGTGTCTGACTGTGGGATGACCCCGTGTCTAGACTGTGGGATGACCCCGTGTCTAGACTGTGGGATGACCCCGTGTCTAGCTGTGGGATGACCCCGTGTCTAGGCTGTGGATGACCCGTGTCTAGACTGTGGGATGACCCCGTGTCTAGACTGTGGGATGACCCCTGTGTCTAGGCTGTGGGATGACCCCGTGTCTAGACTGTGGATGACCCCGTGTCTAGACTGTGGATGACCCCGTGTCTAGGCTGTGGATGACCCCGTGTCTAGACTGTGGATGACCCCGTGTCTAGACTGTGGATGATCCCGTGTCTGACTGGATGACCTGTGGCTAGATGGGTGACCCCGTGTCTAGACTGTGGGATGACCCCTGTGTCTAGACTGTGGATGACCCTGTCCAGACTGTGGATGATCCCTGTGTCTAGACTGTGGGATGATCCCTGTGTCTAGACTGTGGATGACCCTGTGTCTAGACTGTGGATGACCCCGTGTCTAGACTGTGGGATGACCCTGTGTCTAGACTGTGGGTTGATCCCCGTGTCTAGACTGTGGATGACCCCTGTGTCTAGACTGTGGTGACCCGTGTCTAGATGATGATCCGGTCTAGATGGATGCTGTGTCTAGACTGTGGTGACCCAGTGTTGACTGTGGATGACTGTGTCTATTTGATGCCACTAGTATGTCTAGATGTGATTTGACCACTAGATGTCTAGCTGTGCCACGTGTGCTGTGGATGACCCCGATGTCTAGCTTGGATGACCTGTGGTCTATGTGATTGTCCCCTACTAAGTATGAGCTGAGATGGGATTTGTGTCACTGTATGCCTGGTTAGTGGGTATCGTGTCCTAGTATGAACATGAGTTTATTTTGTACTAGTATGTGCATGCTAGTGGCTTTATTTGTGCCACTAGTATGTGGCTAGTGGCTTTTATTTGTGCCACTAGTATGTGGCTAGTGGCTTTATTTGTGCCACTAGTATGTGGCTAGTGGTTTTATTTGTGCCACTAGTATGTGGCTAGTGGCTTTATTTGTGCCACTAGTATGTGGCTAGTGGCTTTATTTGTGTCACTAGTATGTGGCTAGTGGCTTTATTTGTGCCACTAGTATGTGGCTAGTGGCTTTATTTGTGCCACTAGTATGTGGCTAGTGGTTTATTTGTGCCACTAGTATGTGGCTAGTGGCTTTATTTGTGCCACTAGTATGTGGCTAGTGGTTTTATTTGTGCCACTAGTATGTGGCTAGTGGCTTATTTGTGCCACTAGTATGTGGCTAGTGGCTTTATTTGTGCCACTAGTATGTGGCTAGTGGCTTTATTTGTGCCACTAGTATGTGGCTAGTGGTTTATTTGTGCCACTAGTATGTGGCTAGTGGCTTTATTTGTGCCACTAGTATGTGCTAGTGGCTTTATTTGTGCCACTAGTATGTGTAGTGGCTTTATTTGTGCCACTAGATGTGCTAGTGGTTTATTTGTGCACTAGTATGCTAGTGTATTGTGCCCGTAGTGCTTATTGTCATAGTATGTGGCTAGTGGCTTATTTGTCATAGTATGGGCTAGTGGTTTATTTGTGCCACTAGTATGTGGCTAGTGGCTTTATTTGTGCCACTAGTATGTGGCTAGTGGTTTATTTGTGCCACTAGTATGTGGCTAGTGGCTTTATTTGTGCCACTAGTATGTGGCTATGGTTATTTGTGCCACTAGTATGTTATGGTTTGTGCCACTAGTATGTGGCTAGTGGCTTTATTTGTGCCACTAGTATGTGGCTAGTGGTTTATTTGTGCCACTAGTATGTGGCTAGTGGCTTTATTTGTGCCACTAGTATGTGCTAGTGGTTATTTGTGCCACTAGTATGTGGCTAGTGGCTTTATTGTGCCACTAGTAGTGCTATGGCTATTGTGCCATAGTTAGTGTTTTGTGCCACTAGTATGTGGTAGTGGCTTTATTTGTGCCACTAGTATGTGATAGTGGCTTAGTGCCACTAGTATGTGTGTGGCTCTATGTCATAGTATGGCTAGTGGTTATTTGTATAGTATGGCTAGTGGTTATGTGCCAGGATTGAACCCAGGTGCTTTCTGTTGTGATCCTCAGGCCCACTGAGAAATATTATCGTAGATCTTCCTATTTTAACTCGCCATCTTATATTAAATAAACAAGCCGGGAAGTCAGGCATCCCGTTTTCTTTACTGTCTCTATCTAAATCTAATTTTCCTAAATATTGATGTTTCTAAGTTGTTTAGAGCTCTGGGATTTTGAAAATGTCTTGACTGTGTGTAGGGCGAGTTAAACGAGGCTAGAGGGAGTTAAACGAGGCTCAGAGGGTGTTAAACGAGGCTCAGAGGAGTTAAACGAGGCTCAGAGGGTTAAACGAGGCTCAGGGGAGTTAAACGAGGCTCAGAGGGAGTTAAACGAGGCTCAGAGGGTGTTAAACGAGGCTCAGAGGAGTTAAACGAGGCTCAGAGGGTGTTAAACGAGGCTCAGAGGGTGTTAAACGAGGCTCAGAGGGAGTTAAACGAGGCTCAGAGGGTGTTAAACGAGGCTCAGAGGGAGTTAAACGAGGCTCAGAGAGAGTTAAACGAGGCTCAGAGGGAGTTAAACGAGGCTCAGAGGGAGTTAAACGAGGCTTAGAAGGAGTTAAACGAGGCAGAGAGGGAGTTAAACGAGGCTTAGAGGGAGTTAAACGAGGCAGAGAAGGAGTTAAACGAGGCTTAGAGGGAGTTAAACGAGGCTCAGAGGAAGTTAAACGAGGCTCAGAGGGAAATTAAACGAGGCAAAGAGGGAGTTAAACGAGGAAGAGAGGGAGTTAAACGAGGCTCAGAGGGAGTTAAACGAGGCTTAGAGGGAGTTAAACGAGGCTCAGAGGGAGTTAAACGAGGCAGAGAGGGAGTTAAACGAGGCAGAGAGGGAGTTAAACGAGGCTCAGAGAGAGTTAAACGAGGCAGAGATAGAGTTAAACGAGGCTTAGAGGGAGTTAAACGATGCTCAGAGGGAGTTAAATGTTAAGTCTAACTTCTTGGCTTGCTTACTTTGGGCAGTAGAATGGTAGCGTAGGTGCAGAGATACGGCCGATGACTAGACTCAGTTTATTAATGGCAAGGTGTAGGAATACACGGGGACAGAGTGCGGGGACCGGGAGCCAGTTCGTAGGAGGAGATGCTGCTTCAGTGAGGTAGGCCGTGTTAGTAGAGAGAAGCATGGCTGACCAGCCCGACCTTGATAGGCCTATAGAGGGCAGCACCATAGTGCCGCGCAGTTTGAAACAGCCTCAGGGTAGGCTGTTTACATCCGCTCGGCCACCTACCGCGTGTCGTCTCGACACGACAATACTGGCGGGCACGAAGGTGTAAACAAGCAAGCAAGGTTACCCAGGGAAACTGGCTTCCGGTCACCTGACATTTACAATAGGAAATTGCCGGTGCAGGCCAAAAAAACTCTCCCCTACGTGAGTCGGGAAGAGAAAATCGGCCTGCCCACACAGCTGGACAGAAGACAGAACAAGCCAACGCTGACACAGGAACTAGAGTCTTCTATATACAGGTTGTCCACAGGGCCAGACGTCAACTTGACTGCACATCCATGAGCGCTGTAGCATCCTCACATCTGCAAACAATGACTGACAGTAGCATTTCCTAAGGTGTGACATTTAACTCAAAAGGCGATATTGCCCTTGCCTTTATACAGGCTTTACAAGACACACTGGGTGCACATACTCACAATAACATTATTTCCATGGAATTCATTATACTACGGGTACCCTCTAAGAATAAATTTTACGTATTTACATGGTGTTGTCCACCCTGACTCCATTATTTACTAACTATACAATGTGTGCATTAATCCCCATTTCTGCAAGCAAACAATTAGCGTAGCTAGCGTAGGAGTCGGACAAGTCAGTAGGTATGTCAATGTCACAGAAATGTACTGCTGTCCGGGGTCTCAGGCCATAAGTATGGAGCCTTACAGGACTGTCATCTGTCGTAGGGATAGCGGGTGAAGAACTAGACGGGTTGTCACTAGGTTGAGTCTGATTGTGGCTTTGCAATGCCCGCGATTCCAGCTCTGCTTCAGCTTGCACATGATCAATATACTTCATGTGGTCAAGGTGAGCTTCTCTGATAGTTCCGGTAGCTATCTCCCTCACCTCGAACTTATTGCCGCGGAGCTGTCGTAGGACACGGTAGGGTCCGACAAACTTGGGGACAAGTTTATGCATACCAGGGGTCTGTGTTGGGTTGAGCAACATAACTTTGCAACCTGGTTCCACCTTACTTTCCTTAGCGTGGGCGTTGCGATCAGACGTGAACCTATCTGTGGCTTTTATTAGGTTCTCACGTACTCGCTGGAAAACAAGCTGTGTGGTCCGCATCTTAACTATACCGGTGTTATCGGCGTCATAGATTGGGCTAGGCGGAGCAAACAGGATTTCGTACGGTAAAGCTTATCATAGCCGTACAAGGCAAAATGGGGTGTCTCGCCAATCGAGCTGTTGAGGAAGAGTTCAATGTACACTGAACATCTGGAATAGCGTCATCCCATGTAGTACAACTCGATTAACGGTTACTCTGAGCACCTCCAGAACTTTGCGGTTTGTACGTTCAGCAAGACCATTACTCGCCGGGTGACGTGGAGCTACTGGTGCTTGGTGAATGTCAAACCTGGAACAAAGGTCCTTCATTGTGGCATTTATGAACTCCGACCCATTGTCTGACAGGAGAACACGTGGGCAGGTATGACGGAGAACGATACGCTCACGGAAAGCATTTGCGACTGTCTCGGCCGTTTTGTCAGGGATGGGTACTAACTCGCAGTACGCGTCAAGTTATCTACCATTACAAGCAGGTGTTTATTACCCTTCTCCGAGGTCGAGAAATTCGTCAACAGGTCGACAGAAGTTCTCTCCCAGGGCTCTCGCCAAGCCGCAGTTAAGCCTGTTGGCAGGCGACTGTCAGCCTCGTGTCACAGCTTCAGTGAGCAGCCTGCACAAAGTTGATGTCACTTTGACTGCTAGCCCACTCACTGCAGTATGGTGTATGCTGTTACGACCTCCAGATGTTTCGCCGAGTCGTCCCTGTCACGACTCACTCCACACTCGCCAGCAGCGACAGCTCCAGCGACAGTACCAGTCGAGGAATGTCCTCCTGAGTCGCTTGCCAGTCCTGTCCTGTTGCGACTACTGACGACGCTCACTCGAGGGCACCAACAGTTGTGCCCCAGGTTGAGTGACCCCTGCAGCGACTACTACTATGTCTGCTTCACATCCCAGAGGAGACCGTAACCTGTTACGTCGCAGCTCAGCCGGCTGTCTCCCGTGTTGCAGTATGTATCCAGACGCAGGAAGGCGCAGTGCTGCATCGACGCTCACTGCCTTAGACCACGAAGCACACCGTTTTTCTTCCCTCTCTTGAGAAGTTTTTTTCTATGTCCATATGTTTATGTATATATGTATTTTCTTCGTGTTCTGTGACCTGTTCTTGCGAGAGAGAGACCCGAGTTTTTTAATGCCATTCATGGTCGGGTCGACCATGGGTAGCGTGACGAGCGATGTAGACAGCCTGACTGTCTGCATAGACAGCCCATGCTGTCTGCCAGCTGAGTTCATATTTCGTGCCATGCTAGTTTCCATAGTATTCCGCCAGAGGGCAAGCCTGGTAGGCGTACCCACGTCTACCAGACTCGCCCTGGCCCACTCTCACTTGGCGCCCAGACTTCACTCAGTCAATAGGCCTACTCCTCTCCCTCGCACGGGGCATGGCCCTGGGCCATGGCCAACAGCACCTGTGTTACCCGCACCTTTATTACAAATAAAGTAAGAAGCCTCCGAAGCCTTATCATTTCAACCACGCCTCCAAAGAAATGCCAAATAACACATCGTTATATAAACGAGGCAGAGAGGGAGTTAAACGAGGCAGAGAGGGAGTTAAACGAGGCTCAGAGGGAGTTAAACGAAGCTCAGAGGGAGTTAAACGAGGCTCAGAGAGAGTTAAACGAGGCTCAGAGGAAGTTAAACGAGGCTCAGAGGGAGTTAAACGAGACAGAATGGGAGTTAAACGAGGCTCGGAGGGAGTTAAACTAGGCTCAGAGGGAGTTAAACGAGGCTTAGAGGGAGTTAAACGAGGCTGAGATAGAGTTAAACGAGGCTCAGAGGGAGTTAAACGAGGCTCAGAGGGAGTTAAACGAGGCTTAGGAGTTAAACGAGGCAGAGAGGGAGTTAAACGAGGCTTAGAAGGAGTTAAACGAGGCTCAGAGGGAGTTAAACGAGGCTTAGAGGGAGTTAAACGAGGCTCAGAGGAAATTAAACGAGGCAAAGAGGGAGTTAAACGAGGCAAAGAGAGAGTTAAACGAGGCAGAGAGGGAGTTAAACGAGGCTCAGAGGGAGTTAAACGAGGCTTAGAGGGAGTTAAACGAGGCTCAGAGGGAGTTAAACGAGGCAGAGAGGGAGTTAAACGAGGCAGAGAGGGAGTTAAACGAGGCTCAGAGAGAGTTAAACGAGGCAGAGAGAGAGTTAAACGAGGCTTAGAGGGAGTTAAACGAGGCTCAGAGGGAGTTACACGAGGCTTAAAGGGAGTTAGACGAGGCTTAGAGGGAGTTAGACGAGGCTCAGAGGAAGTTAAACGAGGCAGAGAGGGAGTTAATCGAGGCTTAGAGGGAGTTAAACGAGGCTCAGAGGGAGTTAAACGAGGCTTAGAGGGAGTTAAACGAGGCTCAGAGGGAGTTAAACGAGGCTTAGTAGGAGTTAAACGAGGCAGAGAAGGAGTTAAACGAGGCTTAGAGGGAGTTAAACGAGGCTCAGAGGAAGTTAAACGAGGCTTAGAGGGAGTTAAACGAGGCAGAGAGGGAGTTAAACGAGGCTCGGAAGGAGTTAAACGAGGCTCAGAGGGAGTTAAACGAGGCTCAGAGGGAGTTAAACGAGGCAGAGAGGGAGTTAAACGAGGCTTAGAGGGAGTTAAACGAGGCAGAGAGGGAGTTAAACGAGGCAGAGAGGGAGTTAAACGAGGCTCAGAGGGAGTTAAACGAGGCTCAGAGGGAGTTAAACGAGGCTCAGAGGGAGTTAAACGAGGCTCAGAGGGAGTTAAACGAGGCAGAGAGGGAGTTAAACGAGGCAGAGAGGGAGTTAAACGAGGCTCAGAGGGAGTTAAACGAGGCTTAGAGGAAGTTAAACGAGGCTCAGAGGGAGTTAAACGAGGCAGAGAGGGAGTTAAACGAGGCAGAGAGGGAGGTAAACGAGGATCAGAGAGAGTTAAACGAGGCAGAGAGGGAGTTAAACGAGGCTTAGAGGGAGTTAAACGAGGCTCAGAGGGAGTTAAACGAGGCTCAGAGGGAGTTAAACGAGGCCCAGAGGGAGTTAAACGAGGCTTAGAGGGAGTTAAACGAGGCTTAGGAGTTAAACGAGGCAGAGAGGGAGTTAAACGAGGCTTAGAGGGAGTTAAACGAGGCTTAGAGGAGTTAAACGAGGCAGAGAAGGAGCTAAACGAGGCTTAGAGGAAGTTAAACGAGGCTTAGTGGGAGTTAAACGAGGCAGAGAGGGAGTTAAACGAGGCTCAGAGGGAGTTAAACGAGGCTCAGAGGGTGTTAAACGAGGCTCAGAGGCAGTTAAACGAGGATCAGAGGAATTTAAACGAGGCTTAGAGGGAGTTAAGCGAGGCAGAGAGGGAGTTAACGAGGCTTAGAGGGAGTTAAACGAGGCTCAGAGGAAGTTAAACGAGGCTTAGAGGAGTTAACGAGGCAGAGAGGGAGTTAAACGAGGCTTAGAGGGAGTTAACGAGGCTTAGAGGGAGTTAAACGAGGCTCAGAGGGAGTTAAACGAGGCTAGAGGAGTTAAACGAGGCTCAGAGGGAGTTAACGAGGTCAGAGGGAGTTAAACGAGGCTTAGAGGGAGTTAAACGAGGCTCAGAGGGAGTTAAACGAGGTCAGAGGGAGTTAAACGAGGCTCAGAGGGAGTGTAAACGAGGCTCAGAGAGGAGTTAAACGAGGCAGAGGTCAGCCAGGAGTTAAACGAGGCTCAGAGGGAGTTAAACGAGGCTCAGAGGAGTTCTTATCGGTGGATGGTTCTCCATGAACATGTTAATGTAGTGCTGGTGACTACCAGGTTCTTCCAGTGGGATGGTTTACCATGAACCATGTTATGTTAGTGCTGGTGACAACAGGGTTCACGAGTGGGATGGTTAATGAACATGTTGATTAGTGCGGTGTAAATCGACCTGGTGGGAGGGTTATAACGAGGCCATAGTTAGTTAGTGCAGTGTGACAACAGGTCCTTACTCGAGGGATTGTTACATGAACATGTATGCTAGTGCGGGACTACAGGGTTCTACGAGATGGTTCTAAACCTGAACCATGTTAATGTTAGGCTGGGTGACTACGAGGGCCTACTGGAGGGAGTCTAAACGAACATGCTCAGAGGGTGCTAACGAGGCCTCCTGGTGGATGGTTCTACCAGAGGCCATGTTAACGAGTCAGAGGTGACTACCAGGCCTTATGAGGGATGTTTACAGAACAGGTTAGATGTTAGTTAGCGAGGCTCCAGGGGTTTTATCTGGTGAGATGGTTCTACCATGAACCATGTTAGATGTTAGTGCTGGTGACTACCAGGGTTCTACTCTGGGGATGGTTCTCCATAACCATGTTATGTTAGTGCTGGTGACTACCAGGGTTCCTTACTCTGGGGATGGTTTACCATGAACCATGTATGTTAGTGCTGGTGACTACCAGGGTTCCTTACTCTGGTAGATGGTTCTACATGAACCATGTTATGTTAGTGCTGGTGACTACCAGGTTCTTACCTGGTGGGATGTTCTACATGAACCATGTTATGTTAGTGCAGGGTGACTAACAGGTTCCTTACTCTGGTGGGATGGTTCTGACCATGAGACCATGTTAATGTTAGTGCTGGTGACACCAGGGTTCCTTACTTGGTGGAGATGGTTCTACCATGAACCATGTTAATGTTAGTGCTCGGAGTTGACACTCAGGGTTACTTACTCTGGGGATGGTTCTACCATGAACCATGTTAAGTTAGTGCTAGAGGTGACTACCAGGTTCCTTACTCTGTGGGATGGTTCTACATGAACCATGATGTTAGTGCGGTGACTCAGGGTTCTTACTCTGGTGGATGGTTCTACCATGGGACATGTTGATGTTATGCAGGTGACTCAGGGTTATACTCGGTGGGATGGTTCTACCATGAGCCATGTTAAATGAGTGCCAGAGGGACGACCAGGGTTCCTTACTCTGGTGGGATGGTTCTACCATGAACCATGTTAATGTTAGTGCTGGTGACTACCAGGGTTCCTTACTCTGGTGGGATGGTTCTACCATGAACCATGTTAATGTTAGTGCTGGTGACTACCAGGGTTCCTTACTCTGGTGGGATGGTTCTACCATGAACCATGTTGATGTTAGTGCTGGTGACTACCAGGGTTCCTTACTCTGGTGGGATGGTTCTACCATGAACCATGTTATGTTAGTGCTGGTGACTACCAGGGTTCCTTACTCTGGTGGGATGGTTCTACCATGAACCATGTTAATGTTAGTGCTGGTGACTACCAGGGTTCCTTACTCTGGTGGGATGGTTCTACCATGAACCATGTTAATGTTAGTGCTGGTGACTACCAGGGTTCCTTACTCTGGTGGGATGGTTCTACCATGAACCATGTTAATGTTAGTGCTGGTGACTACCAGGGTTCCTTACTCTGGTGGGATGGTTCTACCATGAACCATGTTAATGTTAGTGCTGGGTGACTACCAGGGTTCCTTACTCTGGTGGGATGGTTCTACCATGAACCATGTTAATGTTAGTGCTGGGTGACTACCAGGGTTCCTTACTCTGGTGGGATGGTTCTACCATGAACCATGTTAATGTTAGTGCTGGTGACTACCAGGGTTCCTTACTCTGGTGGGATGGTTCTACCATGAACCATGTTGATGTTAGTGCTGGTGACTACCAGGGTTCCTTACTCTGGTGGGATGGTTCTACCATGAACCATGTTTATGTTAGTGCTGGGTGACTACCAGGGTTCCTTACTCTGGTGGGATGGTTCTACCATGAACCATGTTTATGTTAGTGCTGGGTGACTACCAGGGTTCCTTACTCTGGTGGGATGGTTCTACCATGAACCATGTTTATGTTAGTGCTGGGTGACTACCAGGGTTCCTTACTCTGGTGGGATGGTTCTACCATGAACCATGTTAATGTTAGTGCAGGGTGACTACCAGGGTTCCTTACTCTGGTGGGATGGTTCTACCATGAACCATGTTAATGTTAGTGCAGGTGACTACCAGGGTTCCTTACTCTGGGGATGGTTCTACCATGAACCATGTTTATGTTAGTGCTGGGTGACTACCAGGGTTCCTTACTCTGGTGGGATGGTTCTACCATGAACCATGTTTATGTTAGTGCTGGGTGACTACCAGGGTTCCTTACTCTGGTGGGATGGTTCTACCATGAACCATGTTAATGTTAGTGCTGGTGACTACCAGGGTTCCTTACTCTGGTGGGATGGTTCTACCATGAACTATGTTAATGTTAGTGCTGGGTGACTACCAGGGTTCATTACTCTGGTGGGATGGTTCTACCATGAACCATGTTGATGTTAGTGCAGGGTGACTACCAGGGTTCCTTACTCTGGTGGGATGGTTCTACCATGAACCATGTTAATGTTAGTGCTGGTGACTACCAGGGTTCATTACTCTGGTGGGATGGTTCTACCATGAACCATGTTAATGTTAGTACAGGGTGACTACCAGGGTTCATTACTCTGGTGGGATGGTTCTACCATGAACCATGTTAATGTTAGTGCAGGGTGACTACCAGGGTTCATTACTCTGGTGGGATGGTTCTACCATGAACCATGTTGATGTTAGTGCTGGTGACTACCATGGTTCCTTTCTCTGGTGGGATGGTTCTACCATGAACCATGTTGATGTTAGTGCTGGTGACTACCAGGGTTCCTTTCTCTGGTGGGATGGTTCTACCATGAACCATGTTAATGTTAGTGCTGGTGACTACCAGGGTTCCTTTCTCTGGTGGGATGGTTCTACCATGAACCATGTTGATGTTAGTGCTGGGTGACTACCAGGGTTCCTTACTCTCGTGGGATGGTTCTACCATGAACCATGAACACATAACTGCGATAAAACACCTCAATTACTGGGAACACAGTTCCTCAACCTGTACTCCCTGGAACGCAGGCGAGAGAGATACATACATGATTATATTCACTTGGAAAATTATAGAGGGATTAGTACCAAACTTGTACACGAAAATCACTCCCTATGAAAGCAATAGACTCGGCAGTCGGTGCAACATCCCCCCAATGAAAAGCAGAGGCGCCACTAGCAATAAGTGTCAGGGGCCCAAGACAGTTCAACTGCCTCCCAGCATACATAAGGGGGATTACCAATAGTTCCCTGGTTGTCTTCAAGAAGGCGCTGGACAAGCACCTAAAGTCAGTACCTGACCAGCCGGGCTATGGTTCCTACGTTTGGTTGCATGCGGCCAACAGTAACAGCCTGGTTGTTCATGTCCTGATCTACCATGAGGCCTGGTCACAGACCGGGCGGCGGGGGCGTTGACTCCTGAAACCCTCTCCAGGTATACCCCATTTATACCCCATATTGATGTTAGTGCTGGGTGACTACCAGGGTCCCTTACTCTGGTGGGATGGTTCCGACAGACTCACAGCCAGCCAGACTCACAGCCAGCCAGACTCACAGCCAGCCAGACTCACAGCCAGCCAGAATACCAGACTGACTGATTGTCATGCAGCCAGCCAGACTCACAGCCAGCCAGAATACCAGACTGACTGATTGTCATGCAGCCAGCCAGACTCACAGCCAGCCAGAATACCTGACTGATTGTCATGCAGCCAGCCAGACTCACAGCCAGCCAGAATACCAGACTGACTGATTGTCATGCAGCCAGCCAGACTCACAGCCAGCCAGAATACCAGACTGACTGATTGTCATGCAGCCAGCCAGACTCACAGCCAGCCAGAATACCAGACTGACTGATTGTCATGCAGCCAGCCAGAATGCCAGACTGACTGGCTACCAGCCAGCCAGCCAGCCAGCCAGCCAGCCAGTCCAGCCAGCCAGCCAGCCAGCCAGCCAGCCAGCCAGCCAGCCAGCCAGCCAGACTGTCAAGCCAGCCAGCCAGCCAGCCAGCCAGCCAGCCAGCCAGACTGCCAGCCAGCCAGCCAGCCAGACTGCCAGCCAGCCAGCCAGCCAGCCAGCAATGTACAGAAAAGCAGTTCATTTAGTGTCACCCAGTATTGCATCTCAGGAGACCCACTACACATTACCTCAAAACATAAATAAGCCAGAAAAACCTTGCTGTGTGGACTGTCACCCACTGCAGTGCCAGACAACACTTCACTGCAGTGCCAGACAACACTTCACTGCAAGACAACACTTCACTGCAGTGCCAGACAACACTTCACTGCAGTGCCAGACAACACTTCACTGCAGTGGCAAACAACACTTCACTGCAGTGCCAGACAACACTTCACTGCAGTGCCAGACAACACTTCACTGTCTTCAAGGATCCTGGTTGTCTTCAAGGACCCTGGTTGTCTTCAAGACCCCTGGTTGTCTTCAAGACCCCTGGTTGTCTTCAAGACTCCTGGTTGTCTTCAAGACCCCTGGTTGTCTTCAAGATCCTGGTTGTCTTCAAGGACCCTGGTTGTCTTCAAGGACCCTGGTTGTCTTCAAGGACCCGGGTTGTCTTCAAGGACCCGGGTTGTCTTCAAGGACCCGGGTTGTCTTCAAGGACCCTGGTTGTCTTCAATGACCCTGGTTGTCTTCAAGGACCCTGGTTGTCTTCAAGGACCCGGGTTGTCTTCAAGGACCCTGGTTGTCTTCAAGGACCCTGGTTGTCTTCAAGACTTCTGGTTGTCTTCAAGGACCCTGGTTGTCTTCAAAGACCCTGGTTGTCTTCAAGACTCCTGGTTATCTTCAAGGACCCTGGTTGTCTTCAAGACCCCTGGTTGTCTTCAAGGACCCTGGTTGTCTTCAAGGACCCTGGTTGTCGTCAAGACTCCTGGTTATCTTCAAGGACCCTTGTTATCTTCAAGGACCCTGGTTGTATTCAAGGACCCTGGTTGTCTTCAAGGACCCTGGTTGTCTTCAAGGACCTTGGTTATCTTCGGACCCCGGTGTCTTCAGGACCTGGTTGTCTTCAAGGACCCTGGTTGTCTTCAAGACTCCTTATTGTCTTTAAGACCCCTGGTTGTCTTCAAGGACCCTGGTTGTCTTCAAGGACCCTGGTTGTCTTCAAGGACCCTGGTTGTCTTCAAGGACCCTAGTTGTCTTCAAGACCCCTGGTTGTCTTCAAGACCCCTCGCTGTCTTCAAGACCCCTGGTTGTCTTCAAGACCCCTGGTTGTCTTCAAGACCCCTGGTTGTCCTCAAGACCCTTGGTTGTCTTCAAGACCCCATGTTGTCTTAAGACCCTGGTTCTAAGACCCTTTGTCTTCAAGACCCCTGGTTGTCTTCAAGACCCCTGGTTGTCATCAAGAGACTTGGTTGTCTTCAAGACCCCTGGTTGTGTTCAAGACCCCTGGTTGTGTTCAAGACCCCTGGTTGTGTTCAAAACCCCTGGTTGTGTTCAAGACCCCTGGTTGTGTTCAAGACCCCTGGTTGTGTTCAAGACCCCTGGTTGTGTTCAAGACCCCTGGTTGTGTTCAAGACCCCTGGTTGTGTTCAAGACCCCTGGTTGTGTTCAAGACCCCTGGTTGTGTTCAAGACCCCTGGTTGTCTTCAAGACCCCTGGTTGTCTTCAAGACCCTTGGTTGTGTTCAAGACCCCTGGTTGTCTTCAAGACCCCTGGTTGTCTTCAAGACCCCTGGTTGTCTTCAAGGACCCTGGTTGTCTTCAAGGACCCTGGTTGTCTTCAAGACTCCTGGTTGTCTTCAAGACCCTGGTTGTGTTCAAGACCCCTGGTTGTGTTCAAGGACCCTGGTTATCTTCAAGGACCCTGGTTGTCTTCAAGGACCCTGGTTGTCTTCAAGACTCCTGATTGTCTTCAAGACCCCTGGTTGTGTTCAAGACCCCTGGTTGTCTTCAAGACCCCTGGTTGTCTTCAAGACCCCTGGTTGTCTTCAAGACCCCT
>WNWK01017845.1:22500-35000 GCA_009830355.1 Cherax destructor
GTACCTTGTGGAACACTGGGAGCCAGTACTGTACCTTGTGGAACACTGGGAGCAGTACTGTACCTTGTGGAACACTGGGAGCCAGTACTGTGAAGGCTAGGTGGTGGAGGTGGGAAGTACAGTGCCAGTACTGTGAAGGCTGAGTGGTGGAGGTGGGAAGTACAGTGTCAGTACTGTGAAGGCTGCGTGGTGGAGGTGGGAAGTACAGTGCCAGTACTGTGAAGGCTGCGTGGTGGAGGTGGGAAGTATAGTGCCAGTACTGTGAAGGCTGCGTGGTGGAGGTGGGAAGTACAGTGTCAGTACTGTGAAGGCTGAGTGGTGGAGGTGGGAAGTACAGTGCCAGTACTGTGAAGGCTGAGTGGTGGAGGTGGGAAGTACAGTGCCAGTACTGTGAAGGCTGCGTGGTGGAGGTGGGAAGTACAGTGCCAGTACTGTGAAGGCTGAGCGGTGGAGGTGGGAAGTACAGTGCCAGTACTGTGAAGGCTGAGTGGTGGAGGTGGGAAGTACAGTGCCAGTACTGTGAAGGCTGCTTGGTGGAGGTGGGAAGAACAGTGCCAGTACTGTGAAGGCTGAGTGGTGGCGGTGGGAATTACAGTGCCAGTACTGTGAAGGCTGAGTGGTGGAGGTGGGAAGTACAGTTCCAGTACTGTGAAGGCTGAGTGGTGGAGGTGGGAAGTACAGTGCCAGTACTGTGAAGGCTGCGTGGTGGATGTGGGAAGTACAGTGCCAGTACTGTGAAGGCTGCGTGGTGGAGGTGGGAAGTACAGTGCCAGTACTGTGAAGGCTGCGTGGTGGAGGTGGGAAGCACAGTGCCAGTACTGTGAATGGTGCGTGGTGGAGGTGGAAAGTACAGTGCCATACTGTGAAGGCTGCGTGGTGGAGGTGGGAAGTACAGTGCCAGTACTGTGAAGGCTCCTTGGTAAAGGTGGGAAGTACAGTGCCAGTACTGTGAAGGCTGCGTGGTGGAGGTGGGAAGTACAGTGCCAGTACTGTGAAGGCTGCGTGGTGGTGGTGGGAAGTACAGTGCCAGTACTGTGAAGGCTCCTTGGTGAAGGTGGGAAGTACAGTGCCAGTACTGTGAAGTCTGCGTGGTGGAGGTGGGAAGTACAGTGCCAGTACTGTGAAGGCTCCTTGGTAAAGGTGGGAAGTACAGTGCCAGTACTGTGAAGGCTGCGTGGTAGAGGTGGGAAGTACAGTGCCAGTACTGTGAAGGCTGCGTGGTGGAGGTGGGAAGTACAGTGCCAGTACTGTGAAGGCTCGTGGTGGAGGTGGGAAGTACAGTGCCAGTACTGTTAATGGTGCGTGGTGGAGGTGGGAAGTACAGTGCCAGTACTGTGAATGCTGCGTGGTGGAGGTTGGACGTACAGTGCCAGTACTGTGAAGGGTGCGTGGTGGAGGTGGGAAGTACAGTGCCAGTACTGTGAAGGCTGCGTGGTGGAGGTGGGACGTACAGTGCCAGTACTGTGAATGCTGCGTGGTGGAGGTGGGAAGTACAGTGCCAGTACTGTGAAGGCTAAATGGTGACATTACACTTTAGATTGTCTTCTGAACAGTAATATAAACACTTCTGATAAAACAATGATTGACTGAATGACGGTTGAAGTGTTTTCCTCTTATTATTGTACGAACAAGGAGAGCAGAACATAACAGCAGCTATAACAGCTAAGAACAACAACACAAACAGCAGTAGCGTATGAGGGGAGATATGACGTCACCAACGATGCAGCTGATGTGTAGGGGTTATTAGGGGGGAAGGGGAGGTGGAACTACTCGGGAGGGGTGATTGGGTGGGGGGCACACAGGAAGAGATTGCAAGACACTGGCTTCAGTAGTTCTCTCTCTCTCTCTCTCTGCGCTATTTACATATGGCAAGCCATGATAACGATATAGAAAGTACATAAACACACGTGGGACACAGCAACAAGGGGACACAGCAACAAGGGGGACAGCAACAAGGGGGGACAGCAACAAGGGGACACAGCAACAAGGGGACAAAGCAACAAGGGGACACAGCAACAAGGGGGACAGCAACAAGGGGACACAGCAACAAGGGGGACAGCAACAAGGGACACACAAAGACACAACAAGGGACACAACAACAAGGGACACAACAACAAGGGGACACAACAACAAGGGGACACAACAATAAGGGGACACAACAACAAGGGGACACAACAACAAGGGGACACAGCAACAAGGGGACACAGCAACAAGGGGACAACAAGAGGACACAGCAACAAGGGGACACAACAACAAGGGGGCACAACAACAAGGGGACACAACAAGGGGACACAACAAGGGGACACAACAACAAGGGGGCACAACAACAAGGGGACACAACAAGGGGACACAACAAGGGGACACAACAACAAGGGGACACAACAACAAGGGGACACAACAACAAGGGGACACAACAATAAGGGGACACAACAAAGGACACAACAACAAGGGGACAACAACAAGGGGACACAGCAACAAATGGAGATAACAACAAGGGGACACAACAACAAGGGGACACAGCAACAAATGGACACAACAACAAGGGGACACAACAACAAGGGGACACAACAACAAGGGGACACAACAACAAGGGGACACAACAACAAGGGGACACAACAACAAGGGGACACAACAACAAGGGGACACAACAACAAGGGGACACAACAACAAGGGGACACAACAACAAGGGACACAACAACAAGGGGACACAGCAACAAATGGACATAACAACAAGGGGACACAACAATAAGGGGACACAACAAGGGGACAACAACAAAGGGACACAACAACAAGGGGACACAGCAACAAGGGGACACAACAACAAGGGGACACAGCAACAAGGGGACACAACAACAAGGGGACACAACAACAAGGGGATACAACAACAAGGGGACACAGCAACAAGGGGACACAACAACAAGGGGACACAGTAACAAGGGGACAACAACAAGGGAACAACAACAAGGGGACACAACAACAAGGGGACACAGTAACAAGGGGACAACAACAAGGGAACAACAACAAGGGGACACAACTGTCACTGTAAGCTCAACTCGGGGGAATCCGAGCGCCCCAGTCAGACCGCCCCGTGGTGACAGTAGGAGATACAGAGTACTCCATCCCCATCCAAAATTCCTTCGAGGCTCTGTGTGATCTCGATGGAGAGGATTGCGGTGATGCAGCTCTAGTAGTTGATGATGATTGCCCTATAGAAGAGACAAATGAGGTAATTAATGATGAAATTCCAGTGATCGATGATACTTTTGGAGATGAGGTGGAAGAAACCTTTGCTGATGAAAACCCGCTATCTTGTTTGCATATTAGTTCCAGTGCAAATATGGGTCCTTTAGTAGAAGGATCCGTGTATGGTGCACCCGTCCATGTATTTATGGATTCTGGGGCACAAGTCAATATCATCAGGTCTAGTTTGTTTAGGGATAAGCAGCTAAAACATGTCCTTCTCATAGAACCAGCTCGTGTGTCCACCCTTCGTGGTGTTGCGGGTTCTCGATTACGTGTCAGAGGTCGGTCTACTCTTACTTTCTCCATCCAAGGTAGAGAATTAACCACTTCCTTCCTTGTCGTTGATAAGATTAGTTTCCCGGGGGACCTTCTACTCGGATTTGCTGCCATGAGAGATTTCCGAATTGTGCTTGATCCTTACCGATGGCATGCACAAATCGATGACTTAGTTGTACCATTTTGGGGTTATCAACTGGGATCCGAGGTCTGCCATACAGCTGCAGAGTTTACAGATCGGATTAAGTACTTGCAAGACGATATGTTACCTAGTAGCGTTGCCAAGCGGCCAGGCACTGGAAATCCTGTCACCCCAGTCTGTGTTCAACCCTCAACAAATTTAGACATGCAAGATAGTGCCCAGCCTACTCAGGTGCCGGAGGTATCCCGGACAGCCTTGAGTGCTGAGTCTATCTCTGCAATGCCAACTAATTCAAGTAGTAGTTTCTCCACAGGGAAAGCCTTGTCGGAAAACAATTATTTGAAATTAGTAATGCAATCTCTTGTCGACGTCACGTGACGTCTGCAGAAAGATACCTCTGTAGCAGCTAGTGCCCTCATTAGAGTGTCTGTTGTTGTCCCCCATGTTCCAGATGGTGACAATGTCCTAGTTGACAGTAATTCCTGCAGAGTGAAGGGTTTATTTGTTGAGCCATCTTTACATACTGTCCAAGACAGCAAAATATTCCTGCTTGTCACTAATACCTTGGGTCACAGTGTTTGACTCAGAGCCAATACCATCATTGCTGACCTTGTTCACTACCCTTACCCTATTCGGGTTGAGGATGAGTTGTCACCTGACCAGTGGGTCGGTGCTATTTCAACCGGAGAGGATCCATCCACTTCACCGGACCATTCTATGCCACCAGTAGAAGAGAAAGACTTGGCTTCTACTGACTTTCCAGACGAAGTCGGACGGTTGTTGGATTTGTTGAATAAACACCGTAGAGCAATTGCCTTACCAGGTGAGAAGATGGGTATAACGAACCTATTGTCCCATTGTATCCCACTTGAACCTGGTACCAGACCAATTTATGTACCTGCGTACAGGATGCCGCATTCGCAAGTCGCTGTCGCAGAGGAATTAATAAATAAGATGCTTGACGATGGTGTTATCGTACCTAGCAACTCACCCTGGAATGCGCCCTTAATCCTAGTACCTAAGAAGGACGGTACGTGGCGCCCAGTGATTGACTTTAGGAAGTTAAATGCGAAAACGATTCCAGATCGTTTCCCACTTCCTGTACTTGGTGACCTGTTACGTAATATAGGAGATAATAAGGTCTTCTCGACCCTCGATTTGTTACAAGGGTTTTGGCAAGTCCCTCTTCACGAGGACAGCCAAGAGCTCACCGCATTCTCCACCCCAACAGGTCATTTCGAATTCTGTCGTATGGCCTTTGGATTAAGATCTTCGCCTATCAGATTCTCGAGGCTCATGACCAATATCTTTAGAGGTCTTATAGGAAAAAAACTAATGGTATATTTAGATGATGTAATTGCTATGCCTGAGGATGTAGACAAGCATTTAGAAAGACTGGAGAAGGTACTGAGTAAGCTTGAAGAAGCCAATCTAAAGATCAAACTGTCTAAATGTCAATTTTTCAGATCAGAAATCAAGTTTCTGGGTCACGTAGTCACTCCTAGAGGGGTTATGACTGACCGAATAAAGTAGATGCAGTATTGAATTTTCCAACTCCCAAAACTGCTGATGCCGTAAGATCCTTTGTGGGCTTAGCAGGTTTTTATAGATCATACATTGCCAATTTTTCCTCAATAGCAGCTCCTCTAACTGAGTTGCTTAAGAAAGATGCTCCATTTGTTTGGACCTTCAGTCAGGAAAAAGCATTTCAAACCTTGAAAGAAAGATTAACTTCTGCTCCAATCTTAAAATTCCCAGATTTTACAAAGCCTTTCTACTTAAAAACTGATGCTAGTTCAATAGGCATTGGTGCAGTTCTTGCACAGAAGATTGATAGTAAATACAACACAGTTGCATTTGTTAGTCGAGTCCTTACAAAGGCTGAAAGAAATTATACAGTAACTGAGCAAGAAGCCTTGACAATAGTGTGGTCTTTAAAACACCTTCGAGACATAATTTATCAGTACCTTGTCCATGTCTTGACAGACCATTATTCCAGAATAAACAACCTACTGGAAGACTAGCCAGATGGTCTTTGACTATCCAAGAGTTCAGTCCTACCTTTGAACATTTACCTGGCAAGTCAAATGTAGTTGCAGATGCTTTATCACGTCATGTTAGCGTAGTAACTGCTGATCCTCCGTTTAGTGCTGAGGATGTAAAGAATGCCCAAAGAACAGATCCCTTGTGGTCTGGTGTGGTTCCTGCTCCAGGAAGATCTTATTCTCACTGTGAAGCCACCAGCACCTATCAGTGACTTTGTTATGAACCAGGAATTACTGTATCGCATAACCGAGCTGGGAACACCTAGTAGACTTGCATACCAGTTAGTAATTCCTCAGTCACTATTAAAAGTAGCTTTACAGCTAATTCACGACGCACCAGCAGTTGCACACCCTGGTATGGATCGTTCGATTAAACAAGCCAGATTGAAGTACTTTTGGCCTCGTATGGCAACTGATATTACCAAGTATGTTAAGAAGTGTAGTGTTTGAATGAAACACAAGGGTAATATCAATGGTCCCAATCCTATCCAGATGTATCCCACTACTAGTGAGTCATGGGAAAGAGTTGCAATAGATCTGCTAACTAATTTTCATGTACAACGCAAGGCAATAAACATCTGTGTGTGATGGTCGATCATTTCACCAGATATTGTGAGTTAGTTCCTATTCCAGACATACCACTCCTAAATCCTTAGTATCCGATAATGGAGGTGAGTTTTGCAACGAGATTCTAGAAAACCTATGTGCCTTGTATAAGATTACTAAATCAACCATTGTTCTCCACCATCCTGCTAGCAAGGGTTTAGCAGAAAGAACTAATAAAAAAGTACTCGATGTCTTGAGAGCCACTGTTAATCCCAATAGTTCAACCTGGGATGAAGTTATACCTGATGTTCAATGTGCTAAAAATTCTGCTTTGAATGTTTCTATAGGTGATACACCACATTACGCCTTGTATGGTGTTGACAAGCGTTTGCCTTATGAGTTGCTATATTCTAATCCAAAACCGTCGTATAACCCTGATGATTTCATAGCAACTCGTACCAGCCAAGCTCAGAGTGTTTTCAGAAGAATCTGTGAAACGCTTCATAAATCAACAGTAGAATTTACTAGAGTAAGTAATTCTCGAGCTAAACCAACTAAAATTAAAATAGGTTCGAGAGTAATGATTACTAATTTTAATAAAACTGCTGCAATGCCTAAATTAGACCAAAAGTTTGTTGGTCTGTATCGAGTAGTCGAACATATCAATGACAATAAGTATAAAGTTAGAGAACTTAGTACGGGTCAGTTTAAGGAATCGCATTTGGATCATATGAAGTTAGTATGCGATGATGACGAAGTCCCTGACATCCCTGACAATCAGACAAGTGAGACAGAATCTGATAATTCCCCTGTTGCTGTTCCCTCTACCTCAATGATCAGTCAGATCAACCTGAATGTCGTTATTCCCTACGTACACGACAAGTGTTAAGAAATCCTCAAGTATCATTTGTAGATACCAGTGTAGATCCTCCTCAATCAGAAGTTAAGTTACCTACTGTAACAGAGTTTGATCCACCCAGAGATGATAATTATACAGCCTATATCAATCTCACCCTAGCAGAGTTGGGGTTAAATGTAAATAACCTGTATAGATAAATAATGTAGTAAGTGTTCAACTGTGTGTTATAATATCTACTTTATATTATTCAAAAAAAAAATTTCAATGTGTTCACGTTCTCTCCGAATTCTGAGAATTAACAGTACTAGATTTGAGTGCACCAGATCTACCTTGTATGTTAATCACTACCTTCTTGTAAATATATTCCCTCAGAATTCGTAGATCACATGAAGACAATTTGATCGATCGACATATATTAATTTTCTTTCTCTTTTATCATGATTTTCTAGAAATGAGCTCATTTAGTTAATTAATTCTTATGTATCATGATATATCATATAGTAAAGTAGCTTGTTCTGTCACAATAAGACCCATGTGAAGTATAAGATTCAACTGTTGTGTACTTTGATATTGTATAGAATCAGCTTAAAGTCGTACGCCTGTTGTCTTTAGTTTGTATAAGGGTATGTTGAGACGACATATGTACCGTAGCCGAGCTGTCACTGTAAGCTCAGTGAGAGTTCATAGGGTATAACCATTTCTGCTCACGTGACCAACCGTTGCAACCGTTAGCCCAATGTCAAAGGTCAATACTTTGAACGCTATGAGCCCTGCTCGGGGCAGTGCCTCAGTTAGCACCCAGACTCAGTGCAGGACAGACACGCAGGCCTACGGCTCTGAGAATTCCACTCTATCTATTCGATCTCAATATACCAAGTTACCATCCCAAACTCGTCTGTTCATTACCCAATCTACGAAAGAACCTCCACGCAACACAACAACGAGGGGACACAGCAACAAGGGGACACAGCAACAAGGGGACACAGCAACAAGGGGACACAATAACAAGGGGACACAACAACAAGGGGACACAACAACAAGGGGACACAGCAACAAGTGGACACAGCAACAAGGGGACACAATAACAAGGGGACACAACAACAAGGGGACACAACAACAAGGGGACACAGCAACAAGGGGACACAACAACAAGGGGACACAACAAGGGGACAACAAGGGGACACAGCAACAAGAGGACACAGCAACAAGGGGACACAGCAACAAGGGGACACAGCAACAAGGGGACACAGCAACAAGGGGACAACAACAAGGGGACACAACAACAAGGGGACAACAACAAGGGGATACAACTGGAAGTTGAAGACTCAGATGAGTCACAGGGATTTTAGGAAGTATTTCTTCAGTCACAGAGTTGTCAGGAAGTGGAACAATCTGGAGAGTGATGTAGTGGAGGCAGGAACCATACATAGCTTGAAGAAGAGGTATGATAAAGCTCATAGAGCAGGGAGAGAGTGGTCCTAGTAGTGACTAATGAAGAGGCGGGGTCAGGAGCTATGAATCGACCCCTGCAACCAAAGATAGGTGAGTACACACACACACACACACAAGGGTAACAGGAGAAGCGAAAAAGCCAGGATGAGCCCATGGTTCACCCAAAGGTGCAGGGAAACCAAAACCAAGTGTGCCAGGGAATGGAAGAGGTACAGAAGGCAAAGAACCCCGGAGAATAAGGAGAGCAGTCGTAGAGCCAGAAATGAATATGCACAGGTCAGAAGGATGGCCCAAAGACAGTACGAGAATGACATAGCAGCGAAAGCCAAATCTGACCCAAAGCTGCTGTACAGTCACATCAGGAGGAGAACAACAGTCAAGGACCAGGTGATCAGGCTGAGGAAGGTAGGAGGGGAGGTCACAAGAAATGACCGTGAAATGTGTGAGGAACTCAACATGAGATTCAAAGAGGTGTTCACAGAGGAGATAGAGGGGCCTCCAGAAAAGAGGAGAGGTAGGGTACACCATCAGGTGCTGGACACAATACACACAACTGAGGAAGAAGTGAAGAGGCTACTAAGAGAGCTAGATACCTCAAAGGCGATGGGGCCGGATAACATCTCTCCATGGGTCCTGAGAGAGGGAGCAGAGGAGCTATGTGTACCCCTAACAATGATCTTCAACACATCTATTGAAACAGGGCAACTACCTGAGGTATGGAAGACAGCAAATGTAGTTCCAATTTTTAAAAAAGGAGACAGGAACGTAGCACTAAACTACAGACCAGTGTCACTGACATGTATAGTATGCAAGGTCATGGAGAAGATAGTCAGGAGAAGAGTGGTGGAGCACCTAGAAAGGAATGAGCTTATCAACGACGGTCAACACGGTTTCAGGGACGGGAAATCCTGTGTCACAAACCTACTGGAGTTCTACGACAGGGTGACAGCAGTAAGACAAGAGAGAGAGGGTGGGTAGATTGCATATTCTTGGACTGTAAGAAGGCGTTTGACACAGTTCCACACAAGAGATTAGTGCAAAAGTTGGAGGACCAGGCACGGGTAACAGGGAAGGCACTACAATGGATCAGGGAATACCTGTCAGGAGACAGCAGCGAGTCATGGTACGTGGCGAGGTGTCAGAGTGGGCGCCGGTGACGAGTGGGGTTCCACAGGGGTCAGTCCTGGGACCAGTGCTGTTTCTGGTATTTGTGAACGACATGACGGAAGGAATAGACTCCGAAGTGTCCCTGTTTGCAGATGATGTGAAGTTGATGAGAAGAATTCAGTCGGACGAGGACCAGGCAGAACTACAAAGGGATCTGGACAGACTGCAAGCCTGGTCCAGCAATTGGCTCCTGGAGTTCAACCCCACCAAGTGCAAAGTCATGAAGATTGGGGAAGGGCAAAGAAGACCGCAGACGGAGTACAGCCTAGGGGGCCAGAGACTGCAAACCTCAATCAAGGAAAAAGATCTTGGGGTGAGTATAACACCAGGCACATCTCCTGAGGCGCACATCAACCAAATAACTGCTGCAGCATATGGGCGCCTAGCAAACCTAAGAACAGCATTCCGACATCTTAATAAAGAATCGTTCAGGACCCTGTACACTGTGTGCGTTAGGCCCATACTGGAGTATGCAGCACCAGTTTGGAACCCACATTTATCCAAGCACGTAAAGAAACTAGAGAAAGTGCAAAGGTTTGCAACAAGACTAGTCCCGGAGCTAAGGGGTATGTCCTACGAGGAGAGGTTAAGGGAAATCGACCTGACGACACTGGAGGACAGGAGAGATAGGGGGGATATGATAACAACATATAAGATACTGAGAGGAATTGACAAAGTGGACAGAGACAGAATGTTCCAGAGATGGGACACAGCAACAAGGGGACACAGTTGGAAGTTGAAGACTCAGATGAATCACAGGGATGTTAGGAAGTATTTCTTCAGTCACAGAGTTGTCAGGAAGTGGAATAGTTTAGGAAGTGATGTAGTGGAGGCAGGCTCCATACATAGCTTTAAGAAGAGGTATGATAAAGCTCATGGCGCAGGGAGAGTGACCCAGTAGCGCTCAGGGAAGAGGCGGGGCCAGGAGCTATGAATCGACCCCTGCAACCACAACTAGGTGAGTACACACACACACACACACAAACACACACTTGAAGTGTCATCTTAACTTTGATAAACACTTACGTCATCATCCCTCAAGGATGTCTGTGTCTGTGTCTCTCTGTGTCTGTCTCTCTCTGTGTCTGTGTCTCTGTGTATGTGTCTCTGTGTATGTGTCTCTGTGTATGTGTCTCTCTGTGTATGTGTCTGTGTCTCTCTGTGTCTGTCTCTCTCTGTGTATGTGTCTCTGTGTATGTCTCTCTGTGTCTGTGGCTCTCTCTGTGTCTCTGTGTCTGTGTCTGTCTGTGTCTGTATCCCTCTGTGTCTGTGGCTCTCTCTGTGTCTCTGTGTCTGTGGCTCTCTGTGTCTGTATGACTCGCTTCCTGTGTCTGTGGCTCTTTGTGTCTGTAGGACTCACTCCCTGTGTGTGTGGCTCTGTATGACTCACTCCCTGTGTGTGTGGCTCTGTATGACTCACTCCCTGTGTGTGTGGCTCTGTATGACTCACTCCCTGTGTGTGTGGCTCTGTATGACTCACTCCCTGTGTGTGTGGCTCTGTATGACTCACTCCTTTTGTGCTCTGTTTACCACCCCTGTGTGGCTCTGTATGACTCACTCCCTGTGTGTGTGGCTCTGTATGACTCACTCCCTGTGTGTGTGGCTCTGTATGACTTCACTCCTGTGTTGTGGCTCTGTATGACTCACCCCGTCCCATGTGTGGCTCGTATGACCACTCCCTGTGTTGGGCCTGTATACCCACTCCCTGTGTGTGTGCTCTGTATGACTCACTCCTGTGTATGTGGCCTGTATGACTCACTCCCTGTGTGTGTGGCTCTGTATGACTCACTCCCTGTGTGTGTGGCTCTGTATGACTCACTCCCTGTGTGTGTGGCTCTGTATGACTCACTCCCTGTGTGTGTGGCTCTCTGTTATCAAGGTAATTTTTATTCTGGTATCATTCCCTTGAGATTATCACACCCACACGTCCCATGTATGAATATGTATACACAGACCTGTATACTAAGCCACGTACACATCCATATGTACACACATTCAACTATACACATACATATTTTGATGTATGCTCATAATTTTCAATACATATGCATACAGTATTCTGCCTGTTAATTGGGACACTGATGAAATAAGACGTTTATATGGACAATTAAAGACATATTAGTAGCCTTTGTTTATATAAATATTGCTACTCTGTCAGTCAACCAAGAGGCGGGTCCAGGAGCTGTGACTCGACCCCTTCCACTACAATTAGGTGAACCATGTTGACATGTTCTTGGTGGTGGTTCCAGGTCGTAATAACAGTAACGATTAGCTTCCCCCAGTTGAACAATCCTGTTGAACAATCCTGGGTCTGTTCTCCTTAACAATCCTTCTTAATTGGAGTTGAAATCAGGTGGTTGCCTATAGATTCTTGGTTGGGTTGAGGTCAGGAGGGTTGCCTATAGATTCTTGGTTGGGTTGAGGTCAGGAGGGTTGCCTATAGATTCTCAGTTGGGTTGAGGTCAGGAGGGTTGCCTATAGATTCTTGGTTGGGTTGAGGTCAGGAGAGGTTGGAGGGCAGTTTAGAACGTTTAGTCCACTGTCTTGTAGGAATGTGAACATTTTTCTGGAGCCAGACGCTGCTAGAAAATGTCTTCTCCCTCAGGAGAGTTTGTAGTCACAATGGTAAGCAAATAAGTTGCCAGGATTGACTTGTATCTGTCAGTGTTCATTGTTCCCTGGACAATAACAAGCCGTCCAGGGCCTCTAGCTGTCACACTACCGCAAAACATCTTAGGTGGGTGTCTTGCCGCTTGTTTGGCTCCTTCCC
>WNWK01017845.1:40000-41430 GCA_009830355.1 Cherax destructor
TGTGAACCAGGTTGAAGTGTGAGTGTGAACCAGGTTCAAGTGTGAGTGTGAACCAGGTTCAGTGGAGTGTGAACCAGGTTCAAGTGTGAGTGTGAACCAGGTTGAAGTGTGAGTGTAACCAGGTTAAGTGTGAGTGTGAACCAGAGTTGCAAGTGTGAGTGTGAACCAGGTTCAAGTGCAGTTGAACCAGGTTCAAGTGGAGTGTGAACCGGTTGAAGTGTGAGTGTGAACAGGTGAAGTGGAGTGGAACCAGGTTGAAGTGTGAGTGAACCAGGTTCAAGTGTAGTGTGAACCAGGTTCAAGTGTGAGTGTGAACCAGGTTCAAGTGTGAGTGTGAGTGAGTCTGGCCTCAGCTAGAATGATTACCATAGACAGAGTAATCGACCCCAGCCCAGCCCAGCCCAGCGCTACCTCAACCTTCCACACCAGTTCTAACTCACACACACACACACACACACACACACACACACACACACACACACACACACCGTTCATGTTGACTTAAACAATTGTCATCAATTTCTTTCAGTTTTGTATAGACATAACCCAGCCAGGTGAGGTAATTAACACCAGCAGGTGTTATCAGACCTCAGGTGTTATAATTAACACTTTCAGGTGTTATCAGACCTCAGGTGTTATAATTAACACCTGCTGTTCTTCAAAATACATAGGTTAATAATAGGTGTGGCATGCATGTGTGTTCCTTTGAAAAAACACACACACACACACACACACACACACACACACACACACACACACACACACACACACACACACACACACACACACACACACCTGGTTACCTTCACGACCTATATTGATTAATAATAGAATGTACATATTAATATGTGATTCTTTATAAATTAGGTATTTCAGTTATAATCTTGTGGTCCTAGAAATCTATAGTCATGGCCTTAACTACTACTACTACTCTGTTACTACTCTGTTACTACTATGTTCTGCTCTGCTGCTGTTGCTGCTCTGTCTTTTTTTTGCTGGGTGCTGCTGCTCTGCTTTTCTCTGTTTTTGCTGTTGTTTTTCCCGCTGCTGCTGCTGTCGCTTTTCTTGCTTCTTTGTTTCTGCTCTTTTTCTGCTTTCTTTGCTCCCGCTTTCTGCTCTGCTGTTTGCTGCTCTGCTTGTTTCTGCCCAGCCTTTCTGTTTTCTGCTGCTCGTTTCTGCCTGCTGTTGCTGCCCCGCCCCCGCTGCTGTTCTTCTGTTTTTCTGCTGCTGCCTCTGCTGCTCTGGCCCCGCTGCTGCTGTGCTGCTGCTCTGTTGCTTGTTTGCTGCTGCTGTGGCTGCTGCTGCTGGTTGCTTCCGGGCTGCTGCTGCTTGTCTGCTGCTGTCTGCGCTGCTGTGCTTTTCTCTGCCGTTCTGCTGCTGCGCGGGGCTCTGGGTCTTGCTGGGTGTTTCGGGTGCTGCTGCTGTTGCTG
>WNWK01017846.1:0-41428 GCA_009830355.1 Cherax destructor
CCTGGTGGTTGTAGCTCTTGGACCACATCACATGTGTTACCCTTCTGGTGGTTGTAGCTCCTGGACCACATCACATGTGTTACCTTTCTGGTGGTTGTAGCTCCTGGACAACATCACATGTGTTACCCTCCTGATGGTTGTAGCTTCTGGACCACGTCACATGTGTTACTTACCCTCCTGATGGTTGTAGCTTCTGGACCCCGTCACATGTGTTACTTACCATCCTGGTGGCTGTAGCTCCTGGACCACGTCACATGTGTTACCCTCCTGGTGTTTCTAGCTCCTGGATCACGTCACATGTGTTACTTACCCTCCTGGTGTTTCTAGTTCCTGGACCACGTCACATGTGTTACTTACCCTCCTGATGGTTGTAGCTCCTGGACCACGTCACATGTGTTACTTACCCTCCTGATGGTTGTAGCTTCTGGACTACGTCACATGTGTTACTTACCCTCCTGGTGTTTCTAGCTCCTGGACCACGTCATGTGTGTTACTTACCCTCCTGATTGTTGTAGCTATTGGACCACGTCACATGTATTACTTACCCTTCTGATGGTTGTAGCTTCTGGACCACGTCACATGTGTTACTCACTTCAGCGTCACTCACGCCACTGAGGTATAGTAACACCCTATTGATGCTGGGCAGAGCTTGTAATGCTGGCGGGGACACACCTAGTGGTACTCTCACACCTGTAATAATCCCACTCATACTAATATTATGAACATCAAACTTGTAGTAATACTCTTATCACCAACACTGCCTCTCATCACCAACACTGCCTCTCATCACTCCAACACTGAATATCAAGGTGGACAGAGACAGGATGTTCCAGAGATGGGACACAGAAACTTGGGGTCACAATTGGAAGTTGAAGACTCAAATGAGTCAAAGGAATGTTATAAAGCATTTCTTCAGTCATAGAGTTGTCAGGAAGTGGAATAGTCTAGCAAGTGATGTAGTGGAGGCAGGAACCATACATAGGTTTAAGACGAGGTATGATAAAACTCATGGAGCAGGGAGAGAGAAGTCCTAGTAGCAACCAGTGAAGAGGCGGGGCGAGGAGCTGAGTCTCGACCCCTGTAGCCACAATTAGGTGAGTACCTGAATAAACCATGTAATCACCATTCACCATAGCATAACACGCATGCTAATACCATGAACATCACACCTGTAGAATGACATCATACTGTCACCACCTACCATGACTGACATCATACTGTCACCACCTACCATGACTGACATCATACTGTCACCACCTACCATGACTGACATCATACTGTCACCACCTACCATGACTGACATCATACTGTCACCACCTACCATGACTGACATCATACTGTCACCACCTACCATGACTGACATCATACTGTCACCACCTACCATGACTGACATCATACTGTCACCACCTACCATGACTGACATCTCACCCTTACCAACAACAGTAGTTTTTCTTGTCATGTATTCAGTCAGTTGATCTATAATTGGATGCATTTAATGATGTCATTATTAATAATGTCTAGAACATTATGTATATTCCTGTAAGTACATCTGTTGTATTATTTTTATTAAGTAATAATAATACTAAGTTATCTTATTGTTATCAGGCAGCTGCGAAAATGGCATTAGACTTGTCTATATATTTATTCCATTATTATTATTTTTTAATGTATATTTTTTTAATATTTGTTAAGAGCCGTCTCCACCGAGGCAGGGATCCCCCCCCCCCAAACAAAAATCCCCAACCCCATTTATTTACGTAATCGCCTTGTTTCCAAAAGTTTACTGACATCACAGTCTGATTGTCACTGGACTGCAACATTACTGCATAACTTTCCGATTTCAGGAGGTGCCTTTCCAACTTCCAGGACTTATGTTGGGCACTCCAGCAGCACGTCCATTAAAAATCACTTGTCTCCAGGCACTCCCGCCCACACAAGCCTGATGGATGCTCAAACACTTAAAACAATAATTCTCTTGTACCCCCTTCCTCCAGTCTTGTATTCCCTTCCTCTAGTCTTTCCCAGGAACAACCCTCTCCCTCCTACCTTCCACCCCAGATTAATACATCCTCTTCGTCAGTCAGTACCTTCCCACCTTCTGTACATGTCCAAAGTACCTCAGCAACTCCTCAGCCCTCTAAATTATATTCATCACTCATAGTCTTTGAATTTCTATGCTCTGAATTCTCTGTATGATATTCACACCACACATTGCTTTCAAATATGACAACTTTGTTGCCTCTAGCCTTCTTTTCATTAGATCATTTAATACTCATGCCTCACATTCATTTAAAAATGTTGGTACAGCTACAGTACTTTCCACTTTTGATAAGTAAGGCACAGAAATACTACACTGGCAAGACTGGCAAGAAAGACATAAATCTTACACCTATTGAAAACACTTTTGGAGCAGAGGCACAGTCATTGGCCTCCACTCCACAACAACAGATATAAGAGCCAGCAAATAAAACCCCCCTAAATTCCATCAATATAACGACATATGTCTTTGCAACATACAGGTCTAAAGCCGTCAACAGACAACAAAATTCCGAATATCAATGGACTGCTCACGGAGTCAAATGCAATGTTTGCAGCAATCACAGAGACCCACATAAAGGATCATTTTGACGACGAAATATGGATCCCAGGCTATAACCTATTTAGATGCGACAGACTGGACAGGCAACAAGGGGGAAAGGGAGGAGTTGGCTTGTACGTCACAGAGTAGCTCATTTGCTCAGAGCTACTAAACACCTCAAATGACGTAGTTGAAGTTTTGGCGGTAAAGATTGAAAACCAAAACATTGTCATTGTGGTTGTATACAAGCCTCTGGATGCAACTTCCCAGAAATTCCGGGAGTAGCTTTTGGAAATTGACCACTGTCTGGAAAATATCCCAACTCCTGCCCCAAACATCTTACTACTGGGAGATTTCAACCTGAGACACCTAAAATGGAGGAGTGTAGCAAATAATATTTTAGCAGAGATCACCCCAGGAAGCAGCTCAGATGAAAATTCACACACACATGAGCTATTAAAACTCTTCACCAAATTCACCTTAAACCAGCAAATATTAGAACCTACAAGACTAGAGAATACTCTAGACCTCATCTTCACTAACAACGACGATCTGATATATAATATAACCGTATCAAAGACAATACACTCAGATCACAACATAATAGAGGTACAGACATGTATGTACAGGGCTCTTGACCAGCAGAATGTGATCAGTCATGAGTGTCTTCACAAAATTCAACTTCAATAACAAAAACATACAATGAGAACAAGTCAACCATGTCCTAAATGAATCAAACTGGGAATATATCCTAAACAACACAGATCCAAAATTTGCCTAGAAAAAATAAACTCTGTTGTTCTTTAGATCTGCTCAAGGCAGATTTCATTAAGAAAAAGAAATAGAAGATGTAAACTAGAAAGAGAGAGACGCTCCCTATACAGATGAAGGCGAAGAGTCATAGAGCTGCTGAGAGGGGCCAATATATCTGAAATATAAGAACATAAGAAAGAAGGAACACTGCAGCAGGCCTACTGGCCCATGCGAGGCACGTCCAATTCTCCCACCGACTTAAGCGAATGCCTTGACCTAGTTAGGTCAGTCACATTCACTTAAGGGAGGAACACGGCATCTGACCTAGTAGCACAAGCTAGTCAGGTCCAACTCACACCCACCCACACCCACTCATGTATTTATCCAACCTATTTATAAAACTACACAATGTCTTAGCTTCTATGACGGTACTCGAGAGTTTGTTCTACTCATCCACAACTCTATTACCAAACCAGTGCTTTCCTATATCTTTCCTGAATCTGAATTTTTCCAATTTAAAACCATTGCTGCGAGTCCTGTCAATGCTAGATATTTTTAGCACGCTATTTACATCCCCTTTATTAATTCCTGTTTTCCATTTATACACCTCAATCATATCCTCCCTAATTCAACGCCTTTCTAGAGAGTGCAGATTCAGGGCACTCAGTCTATTCTCATAGGGAAGATTTCTGATACATGGGATCAACTTTGTCATCCTCCTTTGTACGTTTTCCAGTGCATTTATATCCATTCTGTAATACGGTGACCAAAACTGTGCAGCATAATCTAAATGAGGCCTAACTAAAGATATATAGAGTTGAAGAACAACCTAAGGACTTCTATTATTTATAGTTCTTGATATGAAGCCAAAGATTCTGTTAGCTATAATTTTCCTGTCCAACATTTAGAACTTTGCATTTGTCTATATTAAACTGCATCTGCCACTTCTCCGATTACTGCATCAGTCTATTCAAATAGTCTGGAGTGCTCTAATGTCCTCATTTGAATGAATTGGACGGCCTATTTTGGTGTCATCAGCAAATTTGCTTATGTCGCTATTTATTCCCTCATCTAAGTCGTTTATGTAAATTGTGAACAACAAGGGGCCCAACCCTGACCCCTGTGGAACACCGCTTGTGACGTTCCCCCATTCTGATTTCTCCCCATTTATGCAAACTCTCTGCTGCCTATTTGTCAACCATGCCTCTACCCAGGAAAAAATTTCTCCTATTCCGTGTGCCTAAAGTTTTCTCAACAGCCTCTGATACGAAGTACATATACACAATATCATATTCAATACCATGATCTACCAAGATGGCTATGAATTGCTTCGGCAATTAGTGATTCCATGAATTTACCAACTATGGAGGTAAGGTTATTGATCTATAGTTGGAAGCTAAGGACCTGTCACCTACCATTTTCCACTTGTCTGGCACTATGCCAGTTTGTAGTGATATATTGAAAAGATTAGCCCAAGTTATGCTAAGGTCCTCTTTACATTCCTTTAAAACCCTCGCAAACAGTTCATCAGGGCCTGGGGATTTATTAGGTTTAATTTCTCTATTTGTCTGAGTACCATGTCACTAGTTACCCTAATAGTGCATAGTTTATTATCGTCCTGTTCTACATAATTTATTATTTCTGGAATTTCGCTTGTATCTTCCTGAGTAAAAACTGAGAGGAAGTAGGCATTGAAAAGTTCACACATTTCCTTATCTCTGTCAGTGATCTGATCTGAGTTACTCTTAAGTGGACCTATCTTGTCCCTAATCTTATTTCTGTATACCTGAAAGAACCCTTTTGGGTTAGTCTTCAAATCCCTTGTGACTTTAGCCTCATAATCCCTTTTTGCTTTTCTTATTCCTTTTTTATTTCTCTTTTTAATTGAATATATTGATTTTTTAACTGCCCTTCCCCTCTTTTGATACGTCTACATATGCCTCTCTTTTGACCAATGAGATGTTTTAATCTATTGTTTATCTATTTGGGATTATTTTTGTTAGATCCAATTTCCCTACTAGGAACAAAAGTTGTCTGGGCAGCTAGCACTACGCTCTGAAATACGTCATATTGGCAATCAGACCTACCTATCTGACCCATAGTATGGTCATCCCAATTTAGCCCACCCAGGTAATTTCTCAGCCCCATGAAGTCGGTCAAGCGAAAGTCTGGAACAGAGACTTGATTGCAGTTATCTGGGTAATTCCATGATATAATGAAACTAAGTGATCTGAGAATGCTTTCCCCAAGTTTATGATTAACCTCAAGATTATTAATTAGTGATTCCTTGTTGGCAAGAACCAAGTCAAACAGATTGTTTCCTCTAGTTGGTTCTGTCACAAACTGTTTTAAAAAGCAATCCTGAACCGTATCATGAAAGTCACTAGACTCAAGATTTTCTGTCACATTGTTCCAGTCAATTTGTCTAAAGTTAAAATCTTCCATTAACACATTTTCATATCTAGGCGCCTTGTGAATTTCGTCCCATAGCAGCTTACTGTACTCCCAATCAAGATTTGGGGGCCTGTAAATCATACGCAAAATTAATTTTTCACGATCCTCAAGAATCTGTAGCCAAACAGATTCTGTGTCCTATGCTTCTAATTTTATATCTTGTCTTATACAATTTAAATTATATCTGATATACATCACCACTTCACCACCCTGTTGACACTGTCAATGTGGAATAGTTTATAGCCTCGTATGTGGCACTCAGAAGGCATTTCTCTATCTTTCAGGTTGAACCAGGTCTTCGTTATAGCAATAATATCTATATTACCTGCATTTGCAATTAATCATAGCTCAACTATCTTATTTCTTAGACCCCTACTATTAGTATAGTAAACCTTAAGGGAGCTAGTCACTCGTTGCCCTCTAATGTCTCTCTTTGATTATTGACCAATTTCTTTGCCTTTACTAGCAACTTTATTTTGAATATTGTCTTTTAAACATATCCCTGGGGTATCCTGGTAATATCTGCTGTTTTCAACCTTAGTACTGCAGCCTGTTTCCCACACACACCCATACCTCTGTATTCTATCACTTTAATTAAAGTCCTAGACAAGTCAGCAATGGCTCCCTTCATCGGGTTAACTAATGCTACAACTCCGGACCCAGAGAGATGTACCTCATCCCTTGCATACATATCACGTTTGCCATATAATTTGTCCAAATTATTATGTATGCCTCCTTATATGTGATATAATACCACAGAATAGGTAAAGTATCTTTTATTGGCAATATTAGGTTACCATCCTGTTAGGGAGGCGTTTGATTATATTAGCCAAATAATAAATGGGTGTCTTTTAATCTTATGTACATTTATGTTATAATTATTGGAATTGTGTTATATAAATAATAAGATACCAATAAATTATATGAAATTTGTCAAGCCCAAAGTAATTTTTAGTAATATATACAGTCCACTACCAAATTTTATACAGCCAGTTTTACAGTCTTGAAATTGTTTTATTAATCAGTATTCAAGAATCATATGTTCACATAATTTAGGGTCCAGATGTGTGAGCTGGGGAGATGAGACGGTGGGCATCGAAGGTGGATAAATGTGGTGACCCATTATTCCTAAAGTCCCACATATCTCCGAGGTACATCAGTATCAGTAAGTGTAATCTGTTTTAGAAGTACAAGAGGTCTCCCCAGTTATGTGTGTGAAAGGTTAATTCAGGATTGTACCTGTGAAATTCATACCTATAATTACACACACTTAAAGAAGTTTCAGACAGCAGCATCTACTACCGACCTACTCTTAAGGTCAGCTCACAGTCTAGCTGCCATAAACGTTTGCTCATGGCATCACACCCATTACTAGACTCTCACTCTCAGATAATCAGATCATGATTGCTCAGAGCGAATACACCTCTGTTCGTCTATATCATGATGTCTAGCAGGTCTGTTATTAAATGAAGTGTGCTAGCATTCCACTTCTGCAATATCCACTTCTGCAATATCATAACATGATCTGATTTTAAAGATCAAGGCAACACGATCGTCTGTGTCACATGGCGCATACTATCAGATGTTACTCTTCTCTGAATGTTTCAGGTGTGCAAATCCCTTAATTTCACTGTGTAGACAGCCCTTGATGATAGATGCGACGTCAATTAAGCGCCAATATACATATAAGCAATCTACAGTAGTTCTCACTTAACGTCGTCGATAGGTTCATGGAAACTGCAACTTTAAGCGAAACGACTTATAACAAAACCAGTTTTTATCAGAGGCTAATTGATGTAAACAAGACATCTCGCTGACCATTGCCAAACCCTTTAAAACTTCTAGTTTTGTTTCTAATGTCACACTTTCTCTGTCATTGTTTTTTTTGTGGTCACAGACATCAGGGGTGCACAGGGGTTGCATTCACTGCAACGGGGTTAAATGGCTGTATGTTTGCAAAGCGAAAATTATAAGTACCTGCTACCATCACGCAGTTGAGAAACAATCAATAACAAATATGGCGGGCTCGCTGAGCGCCTTCGTACCACATCATTTATTGTTGTTCATTTGTATGACTATCGTATACTTTACGAATTTTTATTTCACAGTAATTTGAATTCTTTGTATTGATTCGATTTTTTTTCTCATCAACGTTATTACTAAACGACGCTGAACGAAATGACGTTATTCGAGGACCTGCTGTATGTTCACCAACACATATGACGACTCCGGTGGCCCAGTGGGTAAAGCTCACACTTCACGCACGGAGGGGCCGGGTTCAATTCCCGGTGGGGCAGAAACATTTCGAAGTGTTTCCTTACACACACACACACACATACAACAGGCCTAGTGTCTAATTGACATGTGCCTAGGACAAAATGGTAACTAACTCCAACGTAGGGCAGTTCACTGCTCGATCGCTAGCGCACTCAGCTCACACACTGAGGTCCGGGTTTCGAATCTCCTCCGGTACGGCTGGAAAACATTAGGGACGTGTTTCCATAAGACACCTGCTGTCCCTGTTCACCCATCAGTGTAAAATGGGTACCTGGGTGTTAGTCGACTGGTGTGGGTCGCATCCTGGGACAAAACTGACCTAATTTGCCCGAAATGCTCAGCATAACAAGGGGCTTTCTATATAGTAGTATGTCATTGATGTCAGCTATGGTCTGTATACTTTGTACATGTACTTGTAGTAAATAAAGATATTATATCAGTGAAGACGAGCTGTCTCCGTCATCCCAACTCACAACTCTCACCCCAGGTCGTTCCTCACCATGATCAAATTCACAGCCTGAGTCGTCCCAGATGATGACGGCTTTGAGGGGACTTGAGCTAGAGTTCGCTACAGCCAAGCTGGTTGGAGATTCATCTGAGAAAACCTGCATTTGTGGTCACAGTGGGACCATGCTAACCTCCCTATGGTGTATAAATATACATAGTTGGGTGAATCTTATTGTAGCCACCTGGCCCAGTGTCTTACGCACTGGCCTGGAGTTTAAAGACTCACTTGCCGCGAGTTCAAGCCCCACCCGTACCGTGGTTTGTCTTTCTTATGCCTTGTCATTCCTACCAGTGACCTCTCCGCATTGCGCTTACCATAGTCGACTGTCCTGAATACAGTGCTTACCTGCCTACCGTGCTGCCCTGAGTACAGTGCTGCCCTGCTTACCATGCTGCCCTGCCTGCCATGGTGCCCTGACTACCGTGCTGCCATGCCTGCCATGGTGCCCTGACTACCATGCTGCCATGCCTGCCATGGTGCCCTGACTACCATGCTGCCATGCCTGCCATGGTGCCCTGCCTACCATGCTGCCCTTCCTGCCATGGTGCCCTGACTACCGTGCTGCCATGCCTGCCATGGTGCCCTGCCTACCATGCTGCCCTTCCTGCCATGGTGCCCTGACTACCGTGCTGCCATGCCTGCCATGGTGCCCTGACTACCGTGCTGCCATGCCTGCCATGGTGCCCTGCCTACCATGCTGCCCTTCCTGCCATGGTGCCCTGACTACCGTGCTGCCATGCCTGCCATGGTGCCCTGACTACCGTGCTGCCATGCCTGCCATGGTGCCCTGCCTACCATGCTGCCCTTCCTGCCATGGTGCCCTGACTACCGTGCTGCCATGCCTGCCATGGTGCCCTGACTACCGTGCTGCTATGCCTGCCATGGTGCCCTGCCTACCATGCTGCCCTTCCTGCCATGGTGCCCTGACTACCGTGCTGCCATGCCTGCCATGGTGCCCTGCCTACCATGCTGCCCTTCCTGCCATGGTGCCCTGACTACCGTGCTGCCATGCCTGCCGTGCTGCTCTGTCTGTCGTGTTACTCTGCCTGTCGTGCTGCCATCCTTGTCGTGCTATCCTGCCTACTGCGCTGCCCTGCCTACCATGCTGAGCTGCCTGCCGTGCTGCCCTGCTTGCCGTGCTGCCCTGCTTGCCGTGCTGCCCTGCTTGCCGTGCTGCCCTGCTTGCCGTGCTGCCCTGCCTGCAATCAGTGTTTCAGTGTTTCAGCCTCTTTTCATGGGCCACAGTTTTTCAGTTGTACAGTCTTCACATTCTGTCCTTGCATTTTATGGATAAAGCCACTACTTGGCGAAACGTCTACAATTAAAGATACCCAGATGTTGCACATGTGTCTATTTCTTTATCTTGTCGGTACTGTGTATCATTCATGTATACTATTCCTCTTGCACACCCAACATTTGCATAAATTTACTTGCTCGCCCCCATATGTAAAGGTACGATGCCGTAGTTCTGGCCTCATATGTAAAGGTACGATGCCGTAGTTCTGGCCTCATATGTAAAGGTACGATGCCGTAGTTCTGGCCTCATATGTAAAGGTACGATGCCGTAGTTCTGGCCTCATGAAATTCCTTTGTTTCTATTTGTCACTCCAGGTCAAGTCGACCCACTCTTGGTCAGTGAATAAATGTACGCCTATCATCTGGTAGCTATTTTCATTCATGTTTAAACCCGCCTTGTGGAGGTGGGTGCTGCAACGTATCCTGGAGTATACCTGGAGACAGTTCCAGGGGTCAACGCCCCTGCGGCCCGGTCTGTGAACAGGCCTCATGTTGGATTAGAACCTTGATCAACCAGGCTGTTACTGCTGGAAGCACGCAGTTCAACGTACGAACCACAGCCTGGCTGGTCAGGTACCGATTTTAGGTGCCTGTCCAGTGCCTGCTTGAAGACAGCCAGGGGTTTGTTGGTAATCCCCCTGATGTATGCTGGGAGGCAGTTGAGCAGTCTTGGGCCCCTGACACTTATTGTGTTGTCTCTCAACGTGCTAGTGGCACCCCTGCTTTTCATTGGGGGGATGTTACATCGCCTGCCGAGTCTTTTGCTTTCGTAGGGAGTGACTCTTGTGTGCAAGTTTGGTACTAATCCATCGAGAATTTTCCACGTGTATATAATAATATATCTCTCCCACCTGCGTTCTAAGGAGTACAGGTTTAGGAACTTCAAGGGTTCCCAGTAATTGAGGTGGTTTATCGCAGTTATGTGTGCCGTGAAGATTCTCTGCACATTTTCTAGGTCAGCAATTTCACCTGCCTTGAAAGGTGCAGTTAGTGTGCAGCAGTATTCCAGCCTAGATAGAACAAGCGATCTGAAAAGTATCATCATGGGCTTGGCATCCCTGGTTTTGAAGGTTCTCATTATCCATCCTTTCATTTTTCTAGCAGATGCGATTGCTACATTGTTATGGTCCTTGAAGGTGAGATCCTCTGACATTATCACTCCCAGGTCTTTGACATTAGTTTTTCGCTCTATTGTGTGGTTGGAATTTGTTTTATACTCCGATGAAATTTTAATTTCTTCACTTTTTCCATATCGAAGTAATTCAAATTTCTTATCATTGAACTTCATATTGTTTTCTGCAGCCCATTTAAAGATTTGGTTGATGTCTGCTTGGAGACTTGCAGTGTCTTCAACGGTGGACACTGTCATACAGATTCGGGTGTCATCTGAAAAGGAAAACACAGCACTGTGGCTTATATCCCTGTCTATGTCCGATATGAGGATGAGGAATAGGATGGGAGCGAGTACTGTGCCTTGTGGAACAGAGCTTTTCACAGTAGCTGCCTCAGTCTATACTCTGTTGACTACTACTCTTAGTGTTCTATTTGTTAGGAAATTTTAGATCCATCTACCAACTTTTCCTGTTATTCCTTTATCACGCATTTTGTGTGTTATTACACCATGGTCACACTTGTCAAAGGCTTTTGCAAAGTCTGTGTATATAACATCTGCATTCTGTTTGTCTTCTAGAGCATCCAGGACCTTGTCGTAGTGTTCCAGTAATTGGGACAGACAGGAGCGACCTGCTCTAAGCCCATGCTGCCCTGGGTTGTGTAATTGATGGGTATCTAGATGAATGGCGATCTTGCTTCTTAGAACCCTTTCAAAGATTTTTATGATATGGGACGTTAGCGCTATTGGTCTGTAGTTCCTTGCTATTGCTTTACTGCCCCCTTTGTGGAGTAGGGCTATGTCTGTTGTTTTTTAGTAACTGCGGGACGACCCCAGTGTCCATGCTTCTTCGCCATAGGATGTTAAAAGCAGTTCTTGATGAACACGGAGTTCCTTGAGTCAGGGCCTGGAGCGGAGTGCATGAGCATGTCATTTATTGCCTTTTCGAAGTCATTTGGCGTCAGGATAATGTCAGATAGGTTTGCGTCTACCAGGTTCTGTGGCACTCTTAAAAAAATTAATTTAGGTCTTCGACTCTCAGTCTGGTTAGCGGCTCGCTAAAAACTGAGTCATACTGGGACTTTAGTAGCTCACTCATTTCCTTGCTGTCATCTGTGCAGGTCCCATCCCGTTTAAGTAGGGGCCCAATACTGGATGTTGTTCTCGACTTTGATTTGGCATAAGAAAAGAAATACTTTGGGTTTCTTTAAATTTAATTTATTGCTTTTAGTTCTTCCTGCGTTTCTTGATTCCTGTAAGATTTCTTTAGTTTTAGTTCGACGTTTGCTATTTCTCTGACCAGTGTCTCCCTACGTATTTCAGATATATTGGCCTCTTGTAGCCGGTTTGTTATTCTTTGCCTTCGCCTGTATAAGGAGCGCCTTTCTCTTTCTAGTTTACATCTTCTCCTCCTTTTCCTTAAGGGAATTTGCCTTGAGAAAACCTCAAGTGCTACAGAGCTAATTCATTCTACACATAGGTTAGGATCCTTGATGCTTAGGCTATCTTCCCAGTTTATATCATTTAGGACTTGGTTTACTTGGTCCCACCTTATGTTTTTGTTATTGAAGTTGAATTTGGTGAAGGCTCCCTCGCGACTGATCACATTTTGTCGATCTGGGGCCCCCCTTTTACATGTCTGGACCTCTATTATGTTGTGATCTGAGTATATTGTTTTTGATATGATGACATTTCGTATCAGATCATCATTGTTAGTGAAGATGAGGTCCAGTGTATTCTCCAATCTTGTAGGCTCTATTATTTGCTGGTTTAAGGTGAATTTGGTGCAGAGAATTAAAAGCTCGTGTGTATACGAGTTTTCATCTGAGCTGCCTCCTGGTGTTATCTCTGCTACAACATTATTTACAATATTCCTCCATTTTAGGTACCTTAGGTTGAAGTCCCCCAGGAGCAAGATGTTGGGGGCAGGAGCTGGAAGGTTTTCCAGACAGTGGTCAATTTTCAGAAGCTGTTCCTGGAATTGTTGGGACGTTGTATCCGGAGGCTTATATACAACTACGATGACCAGGTTTTGATTCTTGATCTTTACTGCTAAAACTTCAACTACATCATTTTAGGCATTTAGTAGTTCTGAGCTTATAAGTGACTGTGATATACAGGCCAACCCCTTATTTTTTGCCTGTTCACTCTGTCACATCTGTATAGGTTGCAGCCCTGGATGCATATTTCATTGTCCAAGTGATCCTTTATGTGGGTCTCTGTGAAAGCCGCAAACATTGCATTTGACTCTGTAAACAGTCCACGGATGTAAGGTATTTTGTTGTTCGTCGCTGGCTTTAGATCCTGTATATTTGCAAAGATGAACGTCGTCAGATTGGTGGTATTGGTGGTATGGGGGAAGGGGTGTCTTTTTTTCCTGGCACTAATATCTGTTATTCTGGAGTGGAGGCCATTGACTGTGATTCCACTCCAGAAATGATTGCAGTTGGTGTACGATTTCTGTCATTTCCTGCCAGCTTTTTTTTCCTTCCTGGCGCTAAAAAACCTCTCTCACTGGAGTGGCTGTGGCTACCCAGGTTTTGCCGTGGTCTGGATGTTCTGTGTCGTCTTGTACCCTTTAGGTAGTATGCCTGGCAATATAAGTTATAGCACTGTCTTTCCTGAACTGATGAGTGACACATTTCAGGGTGGAAAAGCTTACATGACGGGAGGTTGCATTTTCCTGTTGTTATATAGGCACGGCATTTTCTGGGGTGGTCAAAGTTGCTTGTCCCATCTGTTTTCCCAGATATTCCTTGCCTGCAGATACCAAGTGCATAATTTTTGCATAGGCCTGGTTTCTGTTTGCCTTGGTTTTTTGTGACTGTGTTCCTTATTGTAGTCCCTACTGGTGCGTGTTTTCCTGTCTCATTTCTATCTTGAGCATTAGAACAGAAGTGATAGAGTTGATAATGATAAGAGTGCTCCCGGTAATGGTCATCTGAGAGAAGAGCCAAGAGCAGAGTCACGACCTCTGCAACCACAAGTATTAAACTACAAATACGTCAGTATAAGAAACAACAACACATCTATCATCACTAACATCAGTACCACCATTACATGCAGGTAGATACAGATATTACATCACTAGCGACTCCACAAGAAGCCGCAACAATAATACAATCATACACAGTAAGACACAGGACACAGTAGAACACTTACCGAGATGTTTAAGATGAGGTAGACTGGAAGTTACAAACACTCGTAACTTTGGCAGGAGTCGTTGAGCGTGGTCATCGTTCACTAGAACCAGGTAGAGAGACTGCAGGGTGGGAGGAAGCAGGTCCACCCCAGCACTGCTCAGATGACCCATGAAATGCTTCAGGATACTAATATACCGGGATAAAGCACGTATGAGTAACTAACACTTTTCCATTCATCAGACTCACCAGCTATACTTTAACACTGTATATTACACCAAGCAATGTTGAGAAAAAGTGGATCCCAATCAAACCTCTCTATTAATTTGAAATTACATATTTCACCATTAATTAACTCAAAAAAAAAAAATATATAAAGAAATAGAGTTCAGTCATAAAAGGTTTAGCCATGTCTCTAACCGGAAATCACACATTCACTCAAATTTACACCATTTCATTAATTTACACAATTTCACTAAACTTGATCATCAAATTCCCAACTCAGTCACCAAACTTAAAACAATTTCACTCATTCAATAATATTTACACCATTTAACTTAATCATTTACATATTTCTCTTCTACAGAAAACATTCACACATTCTTTATCCAAAAAAATATTATACACATTCCATCTAGAATCTACAATCAAATTACACATACTCAGATTCTCGAAAATCATAATTTACATATTTTTCACCAAAAATTACATCCAGGTCTCTAATCATTTACACCATTTCATGACTGCAAATCATAAATTCACTATAATTTACAACATTTCACTAATTTGAACATCAAAATCATAGCTCAGTCACCAAGCGTTATACCATTTCACTAACTGTACTCACTACTTCATTAAATCATTGACATATTTTTTAACACATCGGCCGTTTTCCACTAAGGCAGAGTGACCTGAAAAAGACGAAACACTTGCATCATTCACTCCATCACTGTCTTGCAACATATCAACACCCCTGTCCTCTCCACCTCCAAGACCACTAAGAACATAAGAAAGAAGGAACACTGCAGCAGGCCTACTGGCCCATGTGAGGCAGGACCAAGTCACCCACCGCCCCAAGGCTAGTCAGGGCAGGTCACACCCAGTTAAGGAAGGAGCTCGGCGTCAGACCCATCAACACAAGCTAGTCAGGTCCAACTCTCACACACCCACACCTACTCATGTATTTATCTAACCTATTTTTAAAAGTACAAAACGTTTTAGCTTCTATGACGGTACTGGGGAGTTTGTTCCACTAATCCACAACTCTATTGCCAAACCAATGCTTTCCTATATTCTTCCTGAATTTGAATTTTTCCAACTTAAACCATTGCTGCGAGTCCTGTCTTGGCTAGATATTTTTAGCACTTTATTTACATCCCCTTTATTTATTCTTGTTTTCCATTTGTACACCTCAATTATATCCCCCTAATTATACACCTTTCTAGAGAGTGCAGATTCAGGACCCTCAGTCTATCCTCATAGGGAAGATTTCTGATACATGGAATCAACTTAGTCATCCTCCTTTGTACGTTTTCCAGAGCATTTATATCCATTCTGTAATACGGTGACCAAAACTGTGCAGCATAATCTAAATGAGGCCTAACCAAGGATATATAGAGTTGAAGAACAACCTGAGAACTTCTATTATTTATGCTTTTTGATATGAAGCCAAGGATTCTGATAGCTTTATTGCGAACACTTATGCACTGTTGTCTTTGTTTTAAATTACTGCTAACCAGAACTCCTAAATCCTTTTCGCAATCAGTAATGAGATCTACATTATTTAGTTTAATCGTGGCATGATTATTTTCCTGTCCAACATTTAGAAATTTGCATTTATCTATATTAAACTGCATCTGACACTTCTCTGACCACTGCATCAGTCTATTCAGTTTTTCCTGGAGTGCTCTAATGTCCTCATTAGCATGAATTGGACGGCCTATTTTGGTGTCATCAGCCCTGTCAACGCCCTTTTTGTAAAACCGTGCTAAGATTCGTTGATCAATTTATGCTTTTCAAGATGGCTATGAATTGCCTGGGCAATTACTGATTCCATAAATTTTCCTACTCTGGAGGTAAGGCTTATTGATCTATAGTTCGAAGCTAAGGACCTGTCACCTGCTTTGAAATAGGTATTACATTTTCCATTTTTCACTTATCTGGCACTATGCCAGTTTGAAGTGATATATTGAAAAGATTAACCAAAGGTTTGCTAAGCTTCCCTTTACATTCCTTTAGAATCCTTGCGTACAGTTCATCAGGGCCTGGGGATTTGTTAGGTTTTAATTTATAAATTTGTCTAAGGACCATGTCACTTGTGACCCTAAGTGTGCATAGTTTATCATCCTATTCTACATAATTTATTATTTCTGGAATATCGCTAGTATCTTCCTAGTATCTTCCTAGTATCTTCTACATATTTCCTTATCACTGTCGGTGAGCTGAACCGAGTATCTTTTGAGTGAGCCTATCATGTCCCTAATCTTACTTCTGTATAACTGAAAGAATAATTTTGGGTTAGTCTTCGATTCCCTTGCAACTTTGACCCCATAATTTCTCTTTGCTTTTCTAATTCTTTTTTTTTAATTTCTCTCTTTAACTGAATATATTGATTTCATAACTGCCCCTCTCCTCTTTTGATTCGCTTATATATGCCTCACTTTTGACCATTGAGATGTTTTAATCTATTGTTTATCCATTTAGGACAATTTTTGTTTGATCTGATTTCCCAATTCGGAACATAAGTTGTCTGGAAAACGTCATATCGGCACTCATCACCACCTACCTGACCCATAGTCAGGTCATTCCAGTTCAGCCTACCCAGGTAATTTCTAAGTCCTATGAAATCAGCCAAGCAGAAGTCGGGGATAGAGACTTGATTGCCATTATTAGGGCAATTCCATGATATATTAAAGCTGAATGATTTGTGATCACTTTCTCCAAGCTCATCATTAATCTCAAGATTATTAAATAGTGATTCCCTATTGGCAAGAACCATATCAAGCAGGTTATTTCCTCTAATTGGTTCTGTCATAAACTGTTTTAAAGAACAATCCTGAATTGTATTAAGAAAGTCGTTTGACTCTAAATTTCCTGTCAAATTGCTCCAGTCAATTTGTCTAAAGTTAAAATCTCTCATTAGCACAACATTTTCGTATGCAGATACCTTACGAATTTCGTCCCATAGAAGTTTACTGCGCTCCCTATCAAGGTTTGGTGGCCTGTAAATAACACCCAAGATTAGTCTTTCACGACCCTCGAGAAGCTGTAACCAAACAGATTCAGTGGCTGATGCTTCCAATTTTATATCATGTCTAATGCAACAATTTATATTATCTCTGACATACATCACTACTCCACCACCCTTCCTACATTGTTCACTATGTGATCAGAGGCTTGATCTGGTTAGTGTCTCTGAGAGAGGGTTCAGGTTGGTGCCTCTGAGAGAGGGGTCAGGTTGGTGCCTCTGAGAGAGGAGTCTGGTTTGTGTCTGTGAGTGAGTGGTCTGGTTGGTGCCTCTGAGCGAGGGGTCTGGTTGGTGTCTCTGAGAGAGGAATGTGGTTGGTGTGTCTGAGAGAAAGGTCTGGTTGGTGTCTCAGAGAGAGGGGTCTGGTTGGTGTCTCTGAGACAGGGGGGGTCTGGTAGGTGTCTCTGAGAGAGGAATCTGGTTGGTGTGTCTGAGAGAGGGGTCTGGTTGGAGTCTCTAAGAGAGAGGTCTGGTTGGTGACTCTGAGAGATGGGTCTGGTTGGTGTTTCTGAGAGAGGGGTCTGGTTGGTGTGTCTTAGAGAGGGGTCTGGTTGGTGTCTCTGAAAGAGGGGTCTAGTTGGTGTCTCTGTCTGAGTGAGGGGTCTGGTTAGTGTCTCTGAGAGATGGGTCTGGTTGTAGTCTCTGAGAGGGGTCTGGTGAAGTCTCTGAGAGAGAGGTCTGGTTGAAGTATCTGAGAGAGGGTCTAGTTTGTGCCTCTGAGAGATGGGTCTGTTGGTGTCTCTTAGAGAGGGTCTGGTTGGTGAGACTTCGATAGGGTCTGGTTGGTGTCTCTGAGAGAGGGTGGGTTGGTGTGCTTCGAGAGGGTTTGGTTTGTGTCTGTGAGAAAGGGTCTGGTTGGTGCTTCTGAGAGAGGGGTCTGGTAGGTGTCTCTAAGAGAGGGGTCTGGTTGGTGTCTCTAAGAGAGGGGTCTGGTTGGTGTCTCTGAGAGAGCTGTCTTCTGGTTTCTCTGAGAGCGGGGTCTAGTAGGTGCTTCTTAGGGGTCTGGTTGGTGTCTCTGAGAGAGGGGTCTGGTTGGTGCCTCTGAGAGAGTGGTCTGTTTGGTGTGTCTTAGAGAGTGGTCTGGTTGGTTTCTCAGAGAGAGGGGTCTGGTTGGTGTTTCTGAGAGAGGGGTCTGGTTGGTGTGTCTTAGAGAGGGGTCTGGTTGGTGTCTCTGAAAGAGGGGTCTAGTTGGTGTCTCTGTCTGAGTGAGGGGTCTGGTTAGTGTCTCTGAGAGATGGGTCTGGTTGTAGTCTCTGAGAGAGGGGTCTGGTTGAAGTCTCTGAGAGAGAGGTCTGGTTGAAGTATCTGAGAGAGGGGTCTAGTTTGTGCCTCTGAGAGATGGGTCTGGTTGGTGTCTCTTAGAGAGGGGTCTGGTTAGTGAGACTTCGATAGGGGTCTGGTTGGTGTCTCTGAGAGAGGGGGTGGGGTTGGTGTGTCTTCGCGAGGGGTTTGGTTTGTGTCTGTGAGAGAAGGGTCTGGTTGGTGCTTCTGAGAGAGGGGTCTGGTAGGTGTCTCTAAGAGAGGGGTCTGGTTGGTGTCTCTGAGAGAGCTGTCTTTTGGTTTCTCTGAGAGCGGGGTCTAGTAGGTGCTTCTTAGGGGTCTGGTTGGTGTCTCTGAGAGAGGGGTCTGGTTGGTGCCTCTGAGAGAGTGGTCTGTTTGGTGTGTCTTAGAGAGTGGTCTGGTTGGTTTCTCAGAGAGAGGGGTCTGGTTGGAGCATCTGAGAGAGAGGTCTTGTAGGTGTTTCTGAGAGAGGGGTCTGGTAGGTGTCTCTTATGGAGGGGTCTGGTTGGAGTCTGTGAGAGAGGGGTCTGGTTGTTAGCTCTGAGAGTTGGGCCTGGTTGGTGTCTCTGAGAGAGGGGTCTGGTTGGTGCCTCTTAGAAAGGGGTCTGGTAGATGTCTCTGAGAGAGGGGTCTGGTTGGTGTCTGTGAGAGTTGTCTGTTTGGTGCCTCTAGTGAGGGGTCTGTTTGATGTGTCTTAGAGAGAGGTCTGGTTGGTGTCTCTGAGAGAGGGGTCTGGTAGGTGTCTCTTAGAGAGGGGTCTGGTTGGTGTGTCTGAGAGAGGGGTCTGGTTGGCGCCTCTGAGAGAGGGGTTTGGTAGGTGTCTCCTAGAGAGGGGTCTGGTTGGTGTGTCTGAGAGAGGGGTCTGGTTGTTGCCTCTGAGAGAGGGGTCTGGTTGGTGTCTGAGAGAGAGGGGTCTGGTTGGTGTCTCTGAGAGAGGGGTCTGGTAGGTGCCTCTGATAGAGGGGGTCTGGTTGGCGCCACTGAGAGAGGAGTCTTGTTGGTGCCTCTGAGAGAGGGGTCTGTTTGGTGTGTGTTAGAGAGGGGTCTTGTTGGTGTCTCTGAGAGAGGGGTATCGTTGGTGTCCCTGAGAGAGGGGTCTGGGTGGTGTCTCTGAGAGAGGGGTCTGGTTGGATTTTCTGAGAGAGGTTGGTGCATCTAAGAGAGAGATCTGGTAGGTGTCTCTGAGTGAGGGGTCTGGTTGGTGTCTCTGAGAGAGAGGTCTGGTTGGTGCCTCTGAGAGAGAGATCTGGTAGGTGTCTCTGAGAGAGAGGTCTGGTTGGTGTCTCTGAGAGAGGGGTCTGGTTGGCGCCTCTGAGAGAGGGGTCTGGTAGGTGTCTCTGAGTGAGGGGTCTGGTTGGTGTCTCTGAGAGAGGTCTGGTTGGTGCCTCTTAGAGAGGGGTCTGGTAGATGTCTCTGAGAGAGAGGTCTGGTAGGTGCCTCTTAGAGAGGGGTCTGGTAGATGTCTCTGAGAGAGGGTTCTGGCTGGTTTCTCTGATTATTATTATAATCAAAAGAAGCGCTTAACCACAAGGGTCATACAGCACAGCTAGGCAGGGCAGGATGCAGGGAGAATGGGTAGTAAGAGGGAGAGGGATGATTAGTAGGTTATGGAGTGCAGCGGGGCAGTGGATAGTGCAGGGATAGAGGATAGCAAGAGATTGAGGTAAAAGGGACTGAGGGGAGGGCTAGAGGCATAATCTTCAGAGTTTATGTAGTAAATCAGTTGCTGTCAAAAAGTCAATGAGAGAGTCAGGATTAAAGGAGGGCCCATCAGCAAGAAGGGAAGGTAAAGAAAGGACAGCAGAGCGAAGACGACGTTGGAGGTAAATTCTGCGAGCTCGTTGATAGAGTGGGCAGTCCAGCAGAATAAGGCAAACAGATACTGGAACCTGACAATGCTCACAGAGAGGGACAGGGAGCCTCTCCATGAGATACCCGTGAGTAAGACGAGTGTGGCCGATGCGAAGATGGGATAGAGTAGTCTCCCAACCTCGACATTGGTGACAAGAAGAAGGCCAGAAACCTATACTCGGTTTAATAGAATGAAGTTTGTTATGTAGCAGGTCAAACCAGCATTGTTACCAACGGGTGCGAAGGTGGGTAGCAATGACAGCAAAATAGTCCGTGAATGGAACACCTCTATATGAAACTGGAAGGTCATGTACTGCTGACCGCACAGCAGTGTCTGCCTGTACGTCAACATGACCAGGGACCCAACAAAAAACAATATCTGTGTGTTTGCTAGAGATACGGCGTAACCAAAGTTGGATACGAAGAACTAGAGGGTGAGGTGTATCAAATTTTTAATACTTCTTCCATTCTCTAGCACACTTGGTTTTGTCCTCTCTACACCTTTGGGTGAACCAAGGGCTCATCCTGACTTTCTCGTTATTTATGTTACCCTTGGGTATAAACCTCTCCTCAGCTTCCATGCATATTGTTGTCACATATTCTATCATCTCGTTTACTGACTTTCCTGCCAGTTCTCTGTCCCACTGAACCCCGTGCAAGAAATTCTTCATGCCTGTGTAGTCCCCTTTCATTCGTCCTGCCCTTCCTGCTTCTCTCTCCACTTGTTAGTCTACTATGTATTCGAAGCTCAGAACCACATGATCATTGGCCCTTATGTGTTGATACATGAGGTGTTCCAGTATCACCTCCATCATCTTAGCCCTCCACGTTTCTGGGCCCCCATGTGGCTCCAGATTCTCTCAGTTGATTTCCTTGTGGTTGAAGTTTCGTGCCACTCCTACTACTTGTTCGTTATTCCATCAGCGCTGGTGTACCCTGCTCTGGTTGTCCTCTGCTAGTTCTGTCCTTGTCTCTCTTCCTAGCCCCTTTCGCTTCTCTGTCCTCTCCCTCTGGTGCTGTCATTCTGTTCTTGTTCTGTCTCGGTCTAGGAACACCCTCCTGTATGTTGACAATTCCCTCAATCCTGGTTTCTCTTGCTGGATCATGTTTCTTACCATTTGTTTCTTGAAAATCAGCTTGACTGGACGATTTCTCCCCTTCAAGTACCCCCCGATTCTCTGAAAATTTACTATCTCAGTCATGTCCTCCATGCCCATTTCTTTGATGATGTTTTCAATCTCCTATTTTTCTTCCTGCTATCTTTCATTGTGTGTCCTCCCTCACTCTCCTGAATCCCATGAATATACATTGTCTTCTCCATCTCCTCCTCCCATTGCCTTTCCCTCTATGTTTCTGGGTCTCATATGTACATGGTCATCGTTTCACTTATTTTTTTTATCTAGCTCTTGGTGGCATGGTTGTGCCTCTGCATGGGACCTATTCTGCTCTCCGCCTTCTCCCCCTCTCCTACTGCTATCCCTGCTCCCAACTTCTCTCCCCCTTCATTCCTCGGCCCTGCTTGGTGGACTGATAGGACCTTAGCGTAAGTCATGTCTTCTTTCTTTCCGTTGGGCTCCTCATTCAGTAGGGGTGTACCTACTTCATATGCTATGTCTCTTCTGGGCAATAGCTCTGTAACTCACTTCAGCTTATTTACCTCATATTCTAGGGCCCTTATCCTGGCTTCTGTGGCTTTTTCTTGTGACTCCCAATTCTTCTTCTAAACCTCCATCCTCTTCTTCATTTTTGCAGAAAACTCACATAGTGTGTTCTCCCACTCTTGTTCCATCCCTTTACATTGCTCTTCCATCCATTCATCCTTACCAGAACAATTTTCCTCTGAGCCTTCGACTTCCCTTCTCAGCCATCACCTTTTTTTTTTTTGGGGGGGCTAGGTGTTGTAATGTGTGCGTGTGTGCTGTTCGTGTGTGTGTGTGGGTGGGGAGTTGTAAAGGGGAAGAGAGATGGGGATAGTGATGGAGAGGTGAAGAGAGAGTGGGAAGGGGGGGGAGAGGAAGAGGGAGACACACAGACAGGTGTTGTAGTGTGGGTGTGTGCTGTTTGAGAGTACTCACCTAATTGTGGTTGCAAGAGTCGAAACTCAGCTCCTGGCCCCGCCACTTCACTGGCCGCTACTAGGTTCTCTCTCTCCCTGCTCCATGAGCTTTATCATACCTCGTCTTAAAGCTATGTATGGTTCCTGCCTCCACTACATCACTTGCTAGACTATTCCACTTCCTGACTACTCTATGGTTGAAGAAATACTTCCTAACATCCTTTTGACTCATCTGAGTCTTCAACTTCCAATTGTGACCCCTATTTCTGTGTCCCCTCTCTGGAACATCCTGTCTCTGTCCACCTTATCTATTCCATGCAGTATTTTGTATGTTGTTATCATGTCTCCCCTAACCCTCCTGTCTTACAGTGTCATCAGTCCGATTTCCCTTAACTTTTCTTCATAGGACATTTCCCTTAGCTCCGGAACTAACTTTGTTGCAAACCTTTGCACTTTCTCTAATTTCTTGACGTGCTTGACCAGGTGTTGGTTCCAAACTGGTGCTACATACTCCAATATGGGCCTGACGTACACAGTGTACAGTGTCTTGAACGATTCCTTATTAAGGTATCGGAACGCTATTCTCAGGTTTGCCAGGCGCCCATATGCTGCACCAGTTATCTGATTGATGTGTGCTTCTCACCCCAAGATCTTTCTCCTTGAGTGAGGTTTGCAGTGTTTTGCCACCTATCCTATACTCTGTCTGCGGTCTTCTTTGCCCTTCCCTGATCTTCATGACTTTGCATTTAGCAAGGTTAAACTCGAAAAGCCAGTTGCTGGACCACGTGTCCAGCCTGTCCAGGTCTCTTTGTAGTCTTGCCTGATCCTCATCTGATTTAATTCTCCTCATTAACTTCACAACATCTGCGAACAGGGACACATCTGAGACTATCCCTTCCATCACGTCATTCACATATACCAAAAATAGCACTGGTCCTAGGACTGACCCTTGTGGGACCCCTCTCGTTTCAGGCGCCCACTGTGATACCTCATCATGTACCATGACTCGTTGTTGCCTTCCTGTCAGGTATTCTCTGATCCATTGCAGTGCTCTTCCGGTTATAAGTGCCTGATCCTCTAGCTTCTGCACTAATCTCTTGTGAGGAACTGTATCGAAAGCCTTCTTGCAGTCCAAGAAAATGCAGTCAATCCACCCTTCTCTCTCGTGTCTTACCTCTGTTACCTTGTCATAAAACTCCAGGAGGTTTGTGACACAGGATTTGCCTTCCCTGAATCCGTGTTGGTTGTCATTTATAATCTTGTTCTGTTCCAGGTGCTCTACCACTCTCCTCCTGATAATCTTCTCCATGACTTTGCATACTATACATGTCAGTGACACTGGTCTATAGTTTAGTGCCTCGTTTCTGTTTCCTTTCTTAAAAATGGGAACTACATTTGCCTTTTTTCCATACCTCAGGTAGTTGCCCCGTTTCGAGTGATGTGTAGAAGATCGTGGTTAGTGGCACACACAGCATCTCTGCTCCCTCTCTAAGGACCCACGGGGAGATGTTGTCCGGTCCCATCGCCTATGAGGTATCAAGGTCACTTAGCAGCTTCTTCACCTCCTCCTCAGTTGTGTGTATGTCATCCAACACTTGTTGGTATATTCCTTGTTGATGTCCCCCTCTGTTCTGTCTTCCCAGAGTCCTTCCTGTCTCCACTGTAAATACTTCCTTAAATCTCGTGTTGATCTCCTCACATACCTCTTGATCGTTTCTTGTGAGTTCCCCACCTTCTTTCCTCAGCCTGATCACCTGGTCTTTGACTGTTGTCTTCCTCCTAATGTGGCTAAACAGCAGTTTCGGGTCAGACTTCACTTTCAATGCTATGTTGTTTTCATACCATCGCTGGGCCTCCCTTCTAATCTGTGCATACTCATTTCTGGCTTGTCGATTAATCTCCTTATTTTCCTGGGTCCTTTGTCTTCTGTACTTTTTCCATTCTCTAGTGCACTTAGTTTTTGTCTCCCTGCACCTTTGGGTAAACCAAGGGCTCATTCTGGTCTTCCCATTATTTCTGTTGCCCTTGGGAACAAACCTTTCCTCTGCCTCCTTGCATTTTGTTATTACACACTCCATCATTTTGTTTACCGACTTTCCTACCAATTCTCTGTCCCACTGAACCTCCTGCAGGAAGTTCCTCATACCTGTGTAATCCCCCCTTTTATTGTTTGGCTTTTCCCATTCAGCTCCTGTTACCCTCTCCACTTGTAACTCTACTATGTATTCAAAGCACAGAACCACATGATCACTAGCTCCAAGGGGCCTCTCATATGTAATGTCCGCAATGTCTGAACTGCTCAGGGTGAATATGAGGTCTAGTCTTGCTGGTTCGTTATCCCCTCTCTTTCTCGTAGTGTCCTTAACATGTTGATGCATGAGATTTTCCAGTACCACATCCATCATCTTGGCTCTCCATGTTTTGGGACCCTAGTGTTGCTCCAGGTTTTCCTAATCGATATCCCTGTTGTTGAAATCACCCATAACCAGTAACTTTGCTCTGTTCGGGTGAGCTCCTCTTGCCACCTCAGCTAGTGTGTCCACCATTGCTCTGTTGCTCTCTTCATATTCTTCTCTTGGCCTCCTGCAGTTCTGTGGTGGATTATAAATTTCTGCAAGACTACCTTATGTTCCCCAGACTGAAGTGTACCAATTTCGTCCATGCCTTCCATTTCCTCAAATCTCCATTGGGGTTTTACGAGCAGTGCAATCCCTCCTCCCTCTCTTCTCCTTCTATCTTTCCTCAGGTTCTGATATCCTGGTGGGAAGATTGTGTCTGTTATTGTCTCAGTGAGTTTCGTTTCTGTGACTGCTATGATGTCTGGGGACTTCTCATTGATTCTTTCATGCCACTCTTCATATTTGTTCGTTATTCCATCCGCGTTCGTGTACCAAACCTTCAACTTCTTTTCTAAAACTGTGGTCCTGGGAGAATGTTGGGGTTGGGGGAGCAGGAGCCCTGGTGGGGGCCTATGGGGGGTTACAGTGGGAGTGGGGTTTGTGATGAGGGGGTTGGGGGCAGAGTGCCCATAGGGGGTTGCTGTAAGGGTGGGGTTTGTGGTGTGGGGGTGGGGCAGAGGGACCAGTATGTGAGTGTTGGTTTAGATTGTTCAGTTGCCTTCGGGTTGTCGTGGTTGGAGTCCTTCTGTGGATGTTTCTGGAGGGTGTGTTTGTATTTCCACCTGGGTCTCGGTTCTTCTGCTCATCTTTTAGTATCGAGCTGATTCTGCCTTGAAAATTACTTTGAGAGGCCGTTTTCTTCTCCTTGCAAACCACCCAATTCTCCGAAAATTTGTCACCTGAGTCATGTCGCCTTCACCTAATGCTTTCATGATACCTTCAATTGCTTCTTTCTCCTCGTGTTTTCTTTCATCATGGGTTTCCCCTTTGACTTCCTGGAGCCCGTAGAAAAAAACTAACCTCTCCCTTTTGACCTTCCACTGTGTCTCCTATTAAGTCGTCTGAGGTGTTTTAGTTTCTTCCATTTGAGCGTTCCTTCCTTCAATCCCTTCCCTGGCTGAAGCCCCTATACTCAGTGGTCTGTCTCTCCTGCTCAGCTGTTCCTGGCCCCTGTAGGTGTTTGTTAGAGTCCCTGCATCTAGCATAGCTCCTTCGTTGTCTTCAGACCTCTCATTTGTTCCTAGTGTGCTCCTCGTCTTTGCCTTGGCCCCACGGGGGTCTGATAGGGCCTCTGCATACAACATAGTTTCTTTGCTCCCTACAGTTCCCTTGTCTGTGACTGATGTAGAAGTTCCTGATTTTATGTCTGTACTGTCATTTTTCTCTTTAAGCTATTTCAGGTTTTTCATTTCCTCTTCTAAGCACTGTATCTTATCTTCTGCTGCTTTGGCTTATATCTCCCACTTCCAGCTCTCTGCAGCTATCTTCTCCTCCATTTTCTTGCCAAGCTCATCTAGCTTCCTTTCCCAGTCATCCTCGCTCCACAAAGGGGGCAGTAAAGCAATAGCAAAGAACTACAGACCAATTGCGCTAACGTCCCATATCATAAAAATCTTTGAAAGGGTTCTAAGAAGCAAGATCGCCACCCATCTTGATACCCATCAATTGCACAACCCAGGACAGCATGGGTTTAGAGCAGGCCGCTCCTGTCTGTCCCAACTACTGGACCACTACGACAAGGTCCTGGATGCTCTAGAAGATAAACAGAATGCAGATGTTATATACACAGATTTTGCAAAAGCCTTTGACAAGTGTGACCATGGTGTAATAGCACACAAAATGCGTGATAAAGGCATAACAGGAAAAGTTGGTAGATGGATCTATAATTTCCTAACACGTAGAACACAAAGAGTAGTAGTCAACAGAGTAAAGTCTGAGGCAGCTACTGTGAAAAGCTCTGTTCCACAAGGCACAGTACTTGCTCCCATCCTATTCCTCATCCTCATATCAGACATTGACAGGGATATAAGCCACAGTGCTGTGTCTTCCTTTGCAGATGACACCCGAATCTGTATGACAGTGTCCACCGTTGAAGATACTGCAAGACTCCAAGCAGACATAAACCAAATCTTTAAATGGGCTGCAGAAAACAATATGAAGTTCAATGATGAGAAATTTAAATTACTCAGATACAGAAAACGTGAAGAAATTAAAATCTCATCGGAGTACAAAACTAATTCCAACCACACAATAGAGCGAAAAACTAATGTCAAAGACCTGGGAGTGATCATGTCAGAGGATCTCACCTTCAAGGACCATAACAATGTAGCAATTGCATCTGCTCGAAAAATGACAGGATGGATAATGAGAACCTTCAAAACCAGTGATGCCAAGCCCATGTTGACACTTTACAGATCGCTTGTTCTATCTAGGCTGGAATATTGCTGCACACTAACTGCACCTTTCAAGGCGGGTGAAATTGCTGACCTTGAAAATGTGCAGAGAACCTTCACCGCACGCATAAGTGCGATAAACCACCTCAACTACTGGGAACGCTTGAAGTTCCTAAACCTGTACTCTCTAGAACGCAGGCGGGAGAGATACATTATTATATACACATGGAAAATTCTCGAGGGCTTAGTACCAAACTTGCACACAAAAATCACTCCGTACGAAAGCAAAAGACTCGGCAGGCGATGTAACATCCCCCCAATGAAGAGCAGGGGTGCCACTAGCACGTTGATTGACAACACAATAAGTGTGAGGGGCCCAAGATTGTTCAACTGCCTCCCAGCATACATCAGGGGGATTACCAACAAGCCCCTGGCTGTCTTCAAGCAGGCACTGGACAGGCACCTCAAGTCGGTACCTGATCAGCCGGGCTGTGGTTCGTACGTTGGACTGCGTGCGGCCAGCAGTAACAGCCTGGTTGATCAGGCTCTGGTCCAACAGGAGGCCTGGTCACAGACCGGGCCGTGGGGGCGTTGACCCCTGGAATTCTCTCCAGGTAGACTCCAGGTAGACCAGGCCCCTGGTTTTCGTCCTTGTTCCTGGGTAACCCATTTTACCACAGAATGAAGCTTGTGTATTTTCAGAGTGGGTGTGTGTGAGGATGGTGTCTGCTATAGGGATGGAAAGGGGGAGAGAGGTAGGATGGGGGAGAAGGATATGAGGTGGGAGGTGGAGGGAGGTAGGGCGGGGGAGAAGAATATGAGGTGGGAGGGGGACAGTGGCAGGGAGGGATTAGGGAGTACAAGGGGGTATAGGGAGAGATGGGATAGGGAGTGTGGAGAGGCTAGGGGTGAGAGAGGGGCAGGAGAAAGGAAGATGGGTGGAAGGTGAGAATGAAGAGAGAGGGAGAGAGAAAGAAGAGAGTGATAGAATGGACAATGGGAGTGTAAGATGGAGGGGAGAGGGAGGGAGGGGGACAGAGTGATGGTGTGAGGGAGAGTGTGAGGAGGAAGAGGAGGCTTATGTATTTTCAGTGAGTGGGTGTGAGTGGAAGGTGGTGTGGGAGGAGGAGGGGAAGAGAGGTGGTAGAAATACCGTGGGGTGCAGGGCGAGAGGTGTTAGAAGTACTCAGGGGGTGTAGGGAGAAAGGGGAAAGGGTTGAGGGAGATGAGGGAGGAGAAGATTAGGGATACAAGGAGAGAGGGGAGAGTAACTGCTGGTTACGCACGGGGAAGAGGAGGGAGAGAGGTGGTAGAAGTACCCGGGGTGCTGGGAGAGAGGGGAAAGGGTAGGGGAGAGGGGGATGGGGAGGAGAAGGAAGATGGATTTAAGGTCAGGAGGAAGAGAGAGGGGGGAGGGAGGGAGGGGGAGAGAGAGAGAGAGAGAGAGAGGTGAGGAGGAAGTGAGAGGAGGAAGAGAGAGGGGGATAGAGGATAGAGAGAGAGGAGAGAGAGAGAGAGAGGAAGGATAGAGAGAGGAGAGAGAGAGGGGAGAGAGAGAGGAGAGGGAGAGAGAGAGAGGAGAAGGAGAGATAGAGAGGGGAGAGAGGAGAGGAGAGGGAGAGAGAGAGAGGAGAGGGAGAGATAGAGAAGAGGGAGAGAGGAGAGGAAGAGAGAGAGGGAGAGAGAGAGAGAAATGGAGAGAGATAAAGTGATAGGATGGTTGATGTGAGTGTAAGAGTGAGGGGGAGAGGGACGGAGGTTGATAGAGTGGTGGTGTGAGGGAGTGGGAGGGCAAGTAAGAAGGGAGGGAGGGAGAGATAGAAAGTGGGAGATTGAGAGAGAGAGAGAGAGAGAGAGAGAGAGAGAGAGAGAGAGAGAGAGAGAGAGAGAGAGAGAGAGAGAGAGAGAGAGAGAGAAAGTGGGAGATAGAACGAGGGAGACAGAGATGCAAAGAGATAGAGATAGAGAGAGAGAGATGAGAGTAAAGAGGGAGTGGGGGAGGGGAAGGGGTTTTAGTGGTCAGTTTCCATAGGCCTTGCTGTTCATGTATGTGTGTGCATACTCACACTCGTGTGTGTGTGCGTTTGTGTGCACTTGTCCTCGCTATCTTGATTTAAATAAAATATTTCACGCTGTCTGACTTGTTGGGTTATCCTAGGTTCTCTAAACGTATGCTGCTGTGTGATAACCTATCACTGTACTCGTGTATACCTGAATAACTTTACTTACTTAATGAATAAACTATGTTAGTATATTTTACTGATCTTAGCGCCTGCGCACGCACTCATGTGCCTAGTGGCCCTACTTAAAACTCCCCAGTTCCTCTCCTCTACTAAGAGTTAAGTGCTCTAGGTATGATAGTCAGCTGTCCAGAGCAGGGATAATGACATTCAGCTATCAGTAATTCAGGGCCAGACTCATCTCCCCCATACAACCACAAAAATACTCTGTACTTTACTCTGGCAGAAGCTGTCGTCTGGCTCCCTCATGCGCGATGCTTCACGATGCACGATGCTTCACGATTTGGCTCCTGCTTCCTCTTCTGTTTCTTTGTCACTATATTCCCTGTATACACTGCACACTAACTCGTCTATCCTTATCTCATTAACTGCCTGGCTTGGGTCGCACTTATTCTGGATTGAATTTTGGTATTGGGATGTGGCAAATACTACCTCACCCTCACTAGGCCTACGGCCTTCCCCTCTCTCTCGTGGCACTGATTTCAATTTATTTTATGTAACTGTGACCTTCACCTCCTTTTTCTGATTGGGGTCAGGTCATGTATCACTTCTCGGGTTGTTCACTGACACTGTCAACTTCCGGCAATCCTGGTAATGGCTTTGGTGAGCAAGAAAACTACTAAACATTCGCGAGCGCAAACGATCCTGTTACTCCCACGTGTGTATGTATGTGTACTCACCTATTTGTACTCACCTATTTGTGGTTGCAGGAGTCGATTCATAGCTCCTGGCCCCGCCTCTTCACTGATTGCTACAAGGTCCACTCTCGCCTTGCTCCATGAGCTTTATCAAACATCGTCTTAAAACTATGTATGGTTCCTGCCTCCACTACGTCGCTTTCTAGGCTATTCCACTTCCTGACAACTCTATGACTGAAGAAATACTTCCTAACATCCCTTTGACTCATAGGAGTCTTCAACTTCCAATTGTGACCCCTTGTTTCTGTGTCCCCTCTCTGGAACATCTTGTCTCTGTCCACCTTATCTATTCCTCGCAGTATTTTATATGTCGTTATCATGTCTCCCCTAACCCTCCTGTCCTCTAGTGTCGTCAGGCCGATTTCCCTTAACCTTTCTTCGTAGGACAATTCTCTTAGCTCTGGGACTAGTCTTGTTGCAAACACTTGCACTTTCTCTAATTTCTTGACGTGCTTGACCGTGTGTGTGTGTGTGTGTGTGTGTGTGCACAAGTGGGGGTTGGGGAGTTGTACGGGGTAGAGAGATGGGGAGAGGGAGGGAGGGAAAAGAGAGAGTGATGAAGGGTGGAGAAAGAGGGAAGGGGGCTAGATGGAGAGAATGGGTGGAAGGGAGGGAGGGAGTAAGGAAAAGAGAAGGGAATGGGGGAAGGGAGGGAGAGGAAGAGAAAAAGGAGAGGGGAAAGAGAAAGAGAGAGAGAGAGAGAGAGAGAGAGAGAGAGAGAGAGAGAGAGAGAGAGAGAGAGAGAGAGAGAGAGAGAGAGAGAGAGAGAGAGAGAGAGAGAGAGAGAGAGAGAGAGAGAGAGAGAGAGAGAGAGAGAGAGAGAGAGAGAGAGAGAGAGAGAGAGAGAGAGAGAGAGAGAGAGAGAGAGAGAGAGTAGGGAAGTGTAGGGAAACGAGTGTGTGTGTCCTTGTGTGTGTGTGTCTGTTTATCTGTCCACCTGGTCAGGTCACTTCCACTTAATTAAGGAATTAGTACGGCTACTGACCTGGTAGTACAAGCTAGTCAGGTCCAAACTCACACCCATCCACACCCACCCATGTATTTATCTAACCTATCTTTAAAACTACAAAACGTCTTAGCATTTATGACGGTACTCGGGAGTTTGTTCCACTCATCCACAACTCTATTACCAAACCAGTGCTTTCCTATATCCTTCCTGAATCTGAACTTTTCCAACTTGAAACCATTGCCGCGAGTCCTGTCTTGGCTGGATATTTTCAGCCTCAGTCGATTCATCTCAGTATTTTATATGTTGTTATCATGTCGTCCCTGTCCCTCCTTTCCTCCAGTGTCATATGGTCAATTTCCCTTAACCTCTCCTCGTACGACAAGCCCCTTAGGTATGAGATTAGTCTCGTTGCAAACCTTTGCTCTTTCTCTAATTTCCTGATAAGCTTGCCCAGGTGTGGGTTCCAAATTGGTGTTGCATACTCCAATATAGGCCTGATGTATGTGGTGAACAGTGTCCTGAACAACTCCTTACTGAGATGTGGGAAATCTATTCTTAGGTTTGATAGTTGCCCATATGCTGCAGCATTTATCAAGATATATGTTCGGTATTATATTCACTCCAAGATCCTTTTCCTTGAGTGAGGTTTGTAGTTTTTGGCCCCCTAGACTGAATTCTGTCTGCAGTCTTCTTTGCCCTTCCCCTATCTTCATGACTTTGCACTTGGCAGGGTTGAACTCCAGGAGCCATTTGCTAGACTAGGACCATATCCTGTCCAGATCTCTTTGTAGGCCTGCCTGGTCCTCCTCTAATTGAATTCTCCTCATTAACTTCACTTCTGAGTCTATTCTTTCCGTCATGTCATTTACATATACCAGAAACAGCACCGGTCCTAGAACTGACCCATGTGGAATCCCGCCCATTACAGACGCCTATTCCACCACTTCATCATGCACCATGATTCGCTGTTGCCTTCCTGTCAATTATTCTCTGATTTATTGCAGTGCCTTCCCTGTTATACGTGCCTGGTTCTCCAGCTTTTGCACTAATCTCTTGTGTGGAACTGTGTCAAAAGCCTTTTTACATTATAAGAAAATGCAGTCTACCCACCCCTCTTTCTCTTGTCTTACTGCTGTCACCTTGTCATAGAACTCCAGGAGGTTTGTGACACAGGATGTCCTGTCCCTGAATTCATGCTGGTTGTGTCAGATAAGCTCATTCCTTTTTAGGTGTTCCTCCACTCTTCTGATAATCTTCTCCATGACGTTGCATACTATGCATGTCATTGATACTGGTCTGTAGTTCAATGTTGCATATCTGTCTCCTTTTTTAAAACAACTCAAGAAATCGTAGTGACACTACTGCAAACAATCCATGCCACAAGTGAGTCTTGAACCCGCAGTCAGAGAGTCATAGAACTCCACACAGACGCATTATCCACTGGTCCAGCTGGCTACAATAAGATTCTTCCAACTAGGTATATTTATACACCATAGGAAGTTAGCACAGGCACTACTGTGACCACACACACACACATCAGTCACAGTCACAGCAGTCACGCGCGTTTTGAGCTCCGCTAAATTGGGTCGTATTGGGTGGTCCTAGGGGGAATCCGAGTGCAACAAACAGGCGTGGGCATAGGCTAAAGTGTCATACTCATTTAAAACCAAAAAGCAGGGAAATACGAGTGATCCCAGAGGAAAAAAAACAGAGTAAATAGTGGAAAGTGCCAGTGAGGGGAGACGTTGATAGGCCTAACAGCGGTTGCCACACAACAGGAGGTCGAGAATTTATCGTAGTGAACTATAATGCAGTGGGGAGCATATCTACTGGAGGCACCCAAGTAAGGGAGATAAGTGCAAGGCAAGCAGTGAACAATACAGTGTTTGCATAAAGTTAGCCCAATAGAAGAGAAACGAAGAGGTACAGTACCCAGCAGGGTGCCACACCAGGAGAATACCGACAATTCAGACCCAGCAGACATCGAATGTAATGTACAAAATCCTAGTTGTGGTTTGCAGGTTTCTAGCCCTGAGTTGCTGAAGCTGTGGGACAAATCCCTTCTCGGAGGAGCTGAATAAATAAGTACAGTTCATAGGTCGGAAGACAAGTCAGGCGCAGGGCTACCAACCAAATGTACCCACGTGTATGCACGCCACACACACATACACTTGAAGTAGTCAGGATACAGAAGTAGTATACCATACAATTGTTAGTGTAGTAGCAACAATATTATTACCAGTTTATAAGTAGCAACTTTTAGTAGCAGTGCTTAGTAGGATTAAGAATTAGTTTTAGAATAGGTAGACACTGTGGAAGAGGTGCCAAGACGCACACACACTTGAAATAGTCGGGGTGTAGTAGACCATACAGCTGTTCTTGTATTAGCAATTATATTTTTTATCAGTTATATAGGAAGTAGTATTCTTTTTAGTTTTTGTAGCTAAGTAAGGTAGGAAGAAAATTCAAAGACGTGGGAGGAGCGCAGGCGCGGTGAGTCAGAGGTAAACAAACACACGCACACACACAGTGAGTGACAGGCGCACACCCACCACACCCCCCCGTAGCAACTACCTATACCTTCCAGTAGTAGCACTTCCAGACTAACTCAATCTAGCATTCCTATCCATACCCCACTTCCTCCTCATACCCTCTCTCCCACCCACACACACACACACACCACCACCACTCACCACACGCCCACCCACCTCTCACTCTATACCCTCTTACCCTAGCTTAGAGCATATCCGATAACTATCTGCAAACCTACTCCCGCTCTCTCCCTCCTTTCTCCCTCAACACCCCCCTCTCTCCTCTCATACCTCCCCTCTCCCCTCTCTCTCCCCTTCTCCCTCACACACACACCCTCCCTCTCTCCCCCCCTCTCTATACCTCCTCTCCCCTCTTACTCATACCCCTCTCCATCTCCCTCCCTCTCCCTCTCCTCTCCTACCTCTAGTACTAGCAAATTCTACTTAATATTTAGAGTAGTCCAAACTTTCTGAAACCTATCCTCCCCGCCTCTCCCTCCTTTCTCCTCAAACCACTCCCCTCTCTTCCCTCTCCCCTATCCTCCCTCCCCTATCCTCTCTCCTCTCCCTACCCCTCCTCTCTCCTCTCATACCTCATACCTCCTCTCCCCTCTCTCTCCCTCCATATCCCCCCCTCTCCTCCTCCCCTCTCCCTCTCCCTATCCTCTCCCTACCTCTCTCTCACTCCCTCCCTCCCTCTCTCCCACCCTCTTCCTCTCTCTCCTCACTCTCTACCTCCTCTCTCCCTACCTATCTCTCTTCTCTACCTCTTACCTCCTCTTACCTCTCTCTCTCCTCTCCTCTCTTCTCCCTATATCCACCCTCTTCTACATTTCCTCAAAGCTATCTCTCTCCCCCTCACCCCCATTCCTATCCTTTCTCCGTTTCTCCCTCACCCCCTTCCCTACCCCTCTTCTTTCTCCCTTCTCCTGACACCTCAATACATCCACAAGGGACTCAGTGGGAAGATGGGTGGCTCAGAGAGGGCGTCAACAAGGAGGAAGATGGCCGATCAGGGAAGGCCACAATGGGAGGAGGAACTCTCTAGAAGGGAGAAGGAATGGGAGAGGAAGATATTGGTGATCACCGAGGAGCTCAATGAAAGGGAAAAGGAATGGGAGAGGAAGCTATTGGTGATCAGCGAGGAAATGGAGAAGAGGATAGCTGAGGAGAGTAGAAAATGGGTAATGCAAGCCAAAAAAGCAGAAGCCAAGATTCAGACCCTAGAAGTGAAGCTGCAGGGACTGACACAGAATAGAGACAATAGTACCTGGCAGGAAACGACGCTTGGAGCTTGTGCACCAGGCACAGCCAAAGGGAATGAGGAGAAAGGAAGAGAACTCTTGTATGCACAGGCACTGGCAGACACACATGGGGCCTGAAGCAAGATGAGCAGGATAACAACACACGAGAGGGATATAGAAGAAACAGCCAGGGTCAAGAAGAGCACCACAGGAACAACGAATGTGAGCACAGAAACAACACATGAGAGGGTAGACAAAGCAGCAGACACGCTAAACACGGAGACCCCAACAACACACTGCAGCGGACAGGGACGTATGAGCAGACCGGACACACAAAGGAACACGGGGAATATGTCCATGACAGCACCGGGAGAGGCTAATGCACCCTTGACAAGGCAATGGGAGACACAGTGGGAGGAGGAAAGGGAGAAGTCGATCTTTATCTATGGCCTAAAGGAAGTCGAAGGGGACACCCACGACAGAAGGAAACAGGAGGAGAAAGAAAAGATCGATGGTATCATGCTAGCAATAGGGGGAGACTCATCCCAAGTGACAAATTTTCGGAGAATCGGGTGGTACACAAAGGGAAGAAATCGACCCCTCAAGGTAATATTCAAGGCAGAATCAGCCCGCACCATGATCCTGCAAGAGAAAGCTCGGCTGAGGATGAACCAGGGGTTCCGGAATGTATACCTAGATCGGGACAGAACGCAGGAAGAAAGGGAGGCCCGGAGGGAGAAGATAAGAAGGAGAAGAGAGGAGGGAGGGGAGACAGCGAGATACGGAGGACACCAAGACCAAACAGGACAAACACACACACTGGAAGTACCCTCAGCAGGCCTCAAATCACAAACAACCCACGACAACCATACATTCTAGCACCACACCCACTTATCAGGCCCCCTGTCTCCACCCTAGCAAACGAAAACCCACCGTCAAAGTTACCCCCCACCCCCACTTCAAACTGCACCCCACCAGCCCATACCCCAACCATAAAATCCCCCCCACCCATGCTGCAACCCCCAGCGGGCACCCTGCCCACACCCCCAACCCACCAAGATCTCCCCAGGGCCACAGTATTGGAAACAAGGTTGAAGGTTTGGTACACAAACGCGGATGGAATTACGAATAAGTATGAAGAGTGTAATGAAAGAATAGATGAGGCATCCCCAGACATCATAGCAGTCACAGAAACTAAACTAAATGAGACAGTAACAGATGCGATCTTCCCACAGGGATATCAGATCCTGAGGAAAGATAGGAGGAGCAGGGGGGGAGGAGGGGTCGCACTGCTTGTAAGGCACCGTTGGAGATTCGAGGAAATGGTAGGAATGGAGGTGGGTAGAGAACGGGACTTCATAGTAGGTACCATCCAGTCTGGGGAGCATAAGATAGTCATTGCAGCGATGTATAACCCACCACAGAACTGCAGGAGGCCAGGAGAAGAATACGATGAGAACAACAGAGCGATGGTGGACACCCTGGCGGAGGTGGCAAGAAAGGCACACATGAGCAGAGCGAAGCTACGTAGGTCATGGGAGATTTCAACCACAGGGAGATCGACTGGGAGAACCATGAACCACGTGGGGTCCAGAAACTTGAGAGCCAAGATGATGGACGTGGTACTGGAAAACCTGATGCACCAACATGTCAGGGACACGACCAGAGAGAGAGGAGAAGATGAACCAGCAAGACTGACCTTGTATTCACCCTGAACAGCTCAGATATTGAAGACATAACGCACGAGAGCCCCCTGGGAGCCAGTGATAATATGGTGCTTAGCTTTGAGTACATTGTAGAGCTACAGGTGGAGAGGGAAAACAGTACTGATAGAGACAAACCATACTTTAAAAGAGGAAACTACACGGGCATGAGGAATTTCCTGCAGGACGTTCAGTGGGAAGGGAAATGGAAGGACTGACAATAAATGAAATGATGGAATACGTAGGGGCAAAGTGCAAGGAGGCAGAGGAACGGTTTATACCCAGAGGCAAAGGATTAAATGGGAAGGCCAGAAAGAGCCCCTGGTTTACCCAAAGGTGCAGGGAGGCAAAGACTCAGAGTATCAGAGAATGGAAACGGTACAGAAGGCAAAGAACCCAGGTAAACAGAGAGATTAGTAGAAGAGCTAGAAACGAGTATGCACAAGTACGGAGGGAGGCCCAGAAACAGTACGAAAATGACATAGCATCGAAAGTTAAGTCCGACCCAAACCGAAACTGATGTACAGTCACATCAGAAGGAAGACAACAGTCAAGGACCAGGTGATAAGGCTGAGGAGAGAAGATGGGGAACTCACAAGTAATGATCAAGAGGTATGTGAGGAGCTCAACTTGAGGTTTAAGGAAGTATTCACAATGGAGGAAGGAAGGCAGCTGGGTAGACAGGACGGGGTTCGCACCAACAAGGGATGTACCAAGTGCTAGAGGGCATACACACAACTGAGGAGGAAGTGAAGCAGTTACTCAGTGACCTCGATACCTCAAAGGCGATGGGTCCGGACAATATCTCCCCGTGGGTTCTTCGGGAAGGAGCTAAGGTACTGAGTGTGCCACTTACCATAATATTCAACACATCCCTTGAAACTGGGCAGCTACCTGAGGTATGGAAGAAGGCCAACGTAGTCCCCATTTTTAAAAAAGGAGACAGAAAAGAGGCACTAAACTATAGACCGGTGTCACTTACATGTATAGTGTGCAAAGTCCTGTAGAAAATCATCAGGAAAAGAATGGTGGAACACCTCGAGCTGAACAGGATAATAAACACCAGACAGCACGGATTCCGGGAAGGCAAATCCTGTGTAACAAACCTCCTAGAGTTCTATGATAAAGTAACAGAGGTAAGGCAGGAGAGAGAAGGGTGGGTTGATTGCATTTTCTTGGACTGCAGGAAGGCCTTCGACACAGTTCCTCACATGAGATTAGTAAAGAAGTTGGAAGAACAAGCATGTATAACAGGAAGGGCACTGGAATGGATCAGGGAGTACCTCACAGGGAGGTAACAACGGGTCATGGTGAGTGGTGAGGTATCACAGTGGGCGCATGTGACGAGCGGGGTACCGCAGGGGTCAGTCCTAGGACCAGTGTTATTCCTGGTATATGTAAATGACATGACGGATGGGATAGACTCAGAAGTGTCTCTATTCAGGATGATGTGAAAATAATGAGGAGAATCACATCGGAAGAGGACCAGGCAGGCTGCAAACAGACCTGACAAGCTCGACATCTGGTCTAGCAATTGGCTTCTCGAATTCAATCCTCAAATGCAAAGTCATGAGGATCGGAGAAGGGCAAAGAAGACCGCTGACAGAACGATACAAAATACTGCGGGAATTGACAAGGTAGATAGTGACAGGTTGTTTCAGAGAGGGAACACAGAAACAAGGGGACACAACTGGAAGCTGAAGACTCAGATGAGTCAAAGGGATGTCAGGAAACATTTCTTCAGCCACAGAGTAGTCAGGAAGTGGAATGGACTAGAGAAAGATATAGTGGAGGCAGGAACCATACATAGTTTTAAGACAAGGTATGATAAAGCTCATGGAGCAGGAGAGCAGAGACCCAGTAGCAGACAGCGAAGAGGCGGGGCCAGGAGCTGAGTCTCGACCCCTGCAACCACAATTAGGTGAGTACAATTAGGTGAGTACAGAGTACAAGCTAGGCGGACAAAGGCTACAAACCTCGGCAAAGGAGAAAGACCTTGGAGTGAGTATAACGCCAAGCACGTCTCCGGAGGCACACATCAACCAGATAACTGCGGCAGCATATGGGCGACTGGCAAACCTAAGATTAGCGTTCCGTTACCTTAACAAGGAATCGTTCAAGACACTGTATACCGTGTACGTCAGGCCCATACTAGAATATGCAGCACCAGTCTGGAACCCACACCTGGTCAAGCACGTAAAGAAACTAGAGAAAGTGCAAAGGTTTGCGACAAGGTTAGTTCCACAACTCAGGGGTCTGTCTTATGAAGAAAGGTTGAGGGAAATAGGACTAACAACACTGGAGGAAAGAAGGGTCAGAGGAGACATGATAACGACATACAAAATACTGCGGGGAATTGACAAGGTAGACAGTGACAGGATGTTCCAGAGAGGGAACACAGAAACAAGGGGACACAACTGGAAGCTGAAGACTCAGATGAGTCAAAGGGATGTTAGGAAGCATTTCTTCAGCCACAAAGAAGTCAGGAAGTGGAATAGTCTAGAGAAAGATATAGTGGAGGCAGGAACCATACATAGTTTTAAGACAAGGTATGATAAAGCTCATGGAGCAGGGAGAGCAGAGACCCAGTAGCAGACAGAGAAGAGGCGGGGCCAGGAGCTGAGTCTCGACCCTGCAACCACAATTAGGTGAGTACAATTAGGTGAGTACACACACACACACACTGTGGTCACAGTGGTGCCTAGGCCAGCTAGCCCAGTGGATAATGCGTTGATCTGGAGTTTTACGACTCTCTGACCGCAGGTTCAAGCCCAACCCATGGTATGGTTTGTTTCCCTTTTTAAAAAATTAGGAATACATTTGTTGTCTTTCATACCTCAGGTAGTTGGCCTGTTTCGATAGATGAGTTGAAGATTGTTGTTAGTGTACACAGAGAGCCTCTGCTTTTATCTCAGAACCCACAGAGAGATGTTATCTGGCCCCATCGCCTTTGAGGTATCTGGTTGCTTAGCAGCCTCTTCACCTCCTCTTCGGTTGTGTGTGTTTTGCGTCCAGCACTTGATGGTGTACCCGCCACTTGGTGTTTCTGGAGTCCTTTCTGTCTCTGCTGTGAATACTTCTTTAAATCTCATGTTAAGCTACTCATATACTTCTTGTTCATTTCTTATGAGCACCCTTCCTTCCTTCTTCAGCCTGATTACCTAATTCTTTACTGTTGTTTTCTCCTGATGTGGATGAACAACAGCTTTGGATCGGACTTGGCTTTCGCTGCTATGTCAATTTCATATTGTCACTAGATCTCCTCCTTACCTGCACATATTCATTTCTGGCTCTTTGACTACTCCCTTATTCTCCTGGGTCCTATGCCTCCTATACTTCTTCCATTCTCCATTGCATTTGGTTTTGGCCTTCTACACCTCTGGGTAAACCACGGGCTCGTCCTGGCCTTCTTGTTATGTCTGTTGCCCTTAAATACAAAACTCCCCTCTGCTGCCCTGCAAATTGTTGTCTGATGTACTGAGGAGAGTAGCCGTGCTCCGTGTGCTCTGCCGTGCTCCGTGTGCTCTGCCGTGCTCCGTGTGCTCTGCCGTACTCCGTGCGCTCTGCCGTGCTCCGTGTGCTCTGCCGTACTCCGTCGTTTTCGTGGATTATCACGGTTTCTTTTGTATGCAAGAAACTTTAAACTGTACCAGAGAACTTATAAAGTACATCCTTCCAGCGCTTGGAACTAATCTAGCAAATAATAGTACACCTTGAGCCAAAAAAATGATAAAAAAGTGTGCAATAACATAGCAGAGCCATACTCCCAGAGGAGAACTATAGGCCTAGGTTGCCATGTGCAAAAAATAAAATTAGAACAAATTTGTGAGAGGAAAGAAAGTCTCCTGTTAATAGAGTGTCATACATAGTGGTATAGTGTATATCACAGTGGTACCATAGTGTATAGATAAGATTCCATAATAAATGCTATGATGAAAATTAAGATAGAAGTGATAGGCTTAATAGATAGATAACTCTTGTTGTAAACAGTTGCCAGCAGTCACCAGGATCCTACCACGCAGGTCAGTTCGTATTAATAATCTTCCTAAACCTGTTAGTGTACCTGACATATAATCTAGTGACACCATTGAAAAAAAATTCCAATTGAAATACAAAAAGGTGCACAATCTTGAGGAAATATGAAAAGTGTACCGTTTTGTAGAATTACAGTAAACAGAGTCGAGTTGTCAGTGAACGCAGGATACACAACAACATAATACCGTTTATCATACAGAAACCATTTCACCAGTGTTGCCATAGCTAATAACAGTAACAAAATAATACTTAGTGTGGTGGAGTGACGAAAATTAGAAAATTCTTCTTTTATTGAAATACGAGAAGTATACAGTTACTTGTGGAAATACCTAAAACCTATAGTTGGCAGTGGTCGCAATATACACAATGGAAAGCAAATATTCTTCTAGTAATCTTTCTTCACCAGTCGCCCTACCATAGCCAACAATAGTGACAAAATAACATTTGATGTGGTGGAGGTAGAAAAAATCTAGAAAAGCTGAATACAGTGATCTATAAGTGCCCAAAAACCCCAGGCTGTAAAAAGAGTGCTAGAGGTCACTGGCCATCTGTCAGTAGGAGCTGCCAAAAGTCACCGGTTTCCCAACACCCAAGATGCACTTTTGTATCAACCTGAACACATTTTACTCTGTTAAATACTATTCCGGTAGTCCTTTCATGAGATAGACCGAAATCACCGACTGG
>WNWK01017847.1:0-41426 GCA_009830355.1 Cherax destructor
AAGTACAAATGTAAGTTAGATTAGTCGTTTCAGACCCCCCCCAAAATACACTTACAAAAGCTCTTACAAAAATACACTTACATAATTGTTCGAGTTTGGAGGTGAAAGGATTACTGCTGAAACTCGAGGTTCCACTGTATATACATAAATGTTAAAACAAGGGATGCACCAAAGTATCGGTATCAGATTGTATCAGCCATTTTTATGGTATAGATTTGATGAGTTTTGAGTCTTTTCTACTTCTGGAGCTTGGACATGGGCCAGGCTTGTCTGGTATTGGTATTGGTTAAAAACAGCTGATACCAGCCAACACTTTTATTACATGTGTGCTTAACCCTTTCAGGGTACAAGCTGTAGATCTACGCATTGTCCACAGGGTCCAAATAGTAGATCTACGCCATGAGCTCAGCTCATGGTAAATTTGGGTCTAGATACGAGAGAATGCATCTATGTGGTAAGTGTGCACCATATAAAGTAAATCCTGAAGCACGCAGTGCATAATGAGAAAAAAAAACTGCGACTGTGTTTTCTGATTAAAACAGCAACTGTGTGGTGTATTTTCATGTGGTTTTTACAGTTGTATTCACGGTTTCTTGGTCTCATTTGATAGAATGGAACATATGTTACAGAAATAGAGATGATTTTGATTGGTTTTAGTACTGAAAATAGCTTCTAATTGAGCTAAAAGTAGCAGAAATGTTTGATTTTTGCTGATTTTCAAGAGTAAACAAATTACATCACGCGACCAATACACGTCCACTGGTGGGTCTAATATACGTTTACAAATGCACTGATAGTGTTTATACAATTATTACAATATTGCATAACAGTAATTCATCTATTTTTTGGTGTGAATAAAATTTCTTTATGTAAATAAAAAATAAAAATGGAAACGTAACTAATAAACAGAGGAAATGTTATTTTAGTGCCAGGAATGCCTGCATTGTTTATTCTGGATGCTGTTTTGAAATTGGAATATTTTGAACTTTGTGTGAAATTGGCGAAATTACCAATTTCTGATCACTTTATTGACTACTTGAAAAAGTTGATTGGGCAGTTTCTTGTGCTCAATCAATAAAATAGAAGTAATACTAATGAAACAGCTAAGAATTTGGTCAACTAGAATAATGTAATTGGCCTAAAATAGGAGTCAAAGTAGGCAAAATCGCCGAAATGAAAATATCACTGACACAGTCAAATTTGCGAGTGTAATTTCGTCAGTTTTCCACCAAATTTCGTACTTTTTGGTTTATTACCTTTAGAAAAAGATTCTCTACCATTTCATAAGAAAAAATAATTTTTTTTTTTAAATTCTTGGACCCTGTGGACAATGCGCAGATCTACGGCTTGGACCCTGAAGGGTTAAAAGAAAGAATAAAGATTTTATTTCTTTGTAAAGGTTACAAAGTGTATTTACAATTTTGGTTTGTTAAGTACAAAGAAAGCCACTATCATGTTGGGGCATTTCGGGCAGACTAATCATGAGATTGAGTTATTCACACACACACACACACAAACACACACCTAGTAGCAATCAGTAAAGAGGTGGGGCCAGGAGCTATGTCTCGACCCCTGCAACCACAAATAGGTGAATACACATGTCAATAGTGTACTGAACCACTATGTAATATACTTGTGTAGTATATCGTAAGTAGTACCAGCTATGTTATATTTATGATCCCTGCTCAGATAGGATCCCTAGCTACTTGTGATGTCACAAGTCCCGCACATGTGAGCGCGGACCCTCAGGCATCCTCCTCATTCCTTGGACCAGCATAGTACTGAACAGGTAGGCTGGGCTCTTCCCCTCACAGACTCTGTCAATATACCAGTTACCAACCACTTTGTGTGTTTCACTACGACCATAATTATCTCCTAGTACCCACTCGATAAATGGTGACAGCAGTGAGCCCGTAATTCTGACGATTACGATGATAAATGGAGATAAACTCCACCAAGCCGGCGGACATCTTGTGTGACCGTGTATTAGGCCTAGAGAGACGACACTACCTACACTCAAGCCAGTTTCCTTAGGCCTATCTACACTGTTTACTGGTGTTTTGTGCCTTATCTCTATTTTGTTTTAACCTTCGAGGGGTAGACCCGGGTTTGGCAAATTAAGCCAAGCCAGATAAGCCAGTCTGTGGGGGAGTGCCTAAGCCATAAGCCATCCATTCTAGCCTGACTAGCCAGCTTCCTACCCTGCTGTTCTCATAGTTACAAGACTTCAAGCCATCCAAGCCATCACACCGCTGCCACCATTTGTTGGGTGGGTACTTTGGAGATATTGGCGGTCGTAGTGAAACACACAAGATGGTTGGTAACTGGTATATTGACAGAGTCTGCGAGGGGAAGAGCCCAGCCTACCTGTTCAGTACTATGCCGGTCCAAGGAATGAGGGGGGATGCCTGAGGCTCCGCGCTCACATGCGCGGGACTCGTGACGCCACAAGTAGCTAGGGATCCTATCTGAGCAGGGATCATAAATATAACATAGCTGGTACTGCTTACGATATACAGTAGATCGTCATTTAGCACGGTAGTTACGTTCCTGAAAATGTTGTTAGGGTTACGTTCCTGGGAGTCCCCAAAAAGCCAAACAAGTTTTTTTTAGACCAACAGATCTTACATCTTACAAAAATAAAAGTGAATATGTAAATGTAGTTCATTATCGTGATGTATTATGCTGTTTTTACTGCTTAAGACTACAAATGTAACAGAAATAATAGTACAGTGAACCCCCGGTGTTCGACGGCGTCGGAGCTCGGCCAAATCAGTGTTCGACGGGTTTTTTACAATATTTTTGACTCTGTATTAGGCGGCCACTCGGAGTTCGACGAGTCGGCTGTCCGTCCCGAACACGTACGCATGTGGCCGTGGCCCTGCTGGGCGCCCAGGCACTCAGTGTGTTATTGTTTACAAGCGAGCGAACACTACCTACGCACCACCCACGCATTCATACCATATATATTGTCATTATTCCAGTGTTTTTAGTGTTTGCAACTGCTAAATAAGCCACCATGGGCCCCAAGAAAGCTCCTAGTGCCAAGCCTGTGGTAAAGAATGTCAGAAATACGGTAGAATTGAAGAAGGAGATGATAGCAAAATATGAAAGTGGAGTGCATGTCACTGAGCTGGCCAGGCTCTATGGCAAATCCCATTCCACCATCTCTTCCATTTTGGCCAAGAGAAAGGAAATCAAGGATGCTGTTGTTGCGAAAGGTGCAAGTATGGTCACAAAACAGAGATTTCAAGTGCTGGAACAAGTGGAAACTTTGTTGTTGGTGTGGATCAACAAGAAACAGTTAGCAGGAGATAGTGTTACACTGGCAATAATATGTGAAAAAGCAAGGCAGTTGCATCATGATCTCAAGAAAATGCCTGCAACGAGTGATGAAGTGAACGAATTTAAAGCCAGCAAAGGCTGGTTTGACAGATTTAAGAAGCGAAGTGGCATACATAGTGTTGTGAGGTATGGTGAGGCAGCCAGTTCTGACAAAAGTGCGGCTGAAAAATATGTGCAGGAATTCCAGGGGTACATAGAGGCTGAACAATTCCAACCCCAACAAGTGTTCAATTGTGACGAAACAGGCCTGTTTTGGAAGAAAATGCCAAACAGGACCTACATTACAAAGGAGAAAAAGGCACAGCCAGGACATAAGCCTATGAAAGACAGGCTCACTCTCATGATGTGTGCTAATGCCAGTGGTGATTGCAAAGTGAAGCCTTTACTGGTGTATCATTCTGAAAATCCCCGAGTGTTTGGCAGATGTGGTATCAAAAAGTCTAATTTGTGTGTGATGTGGAAGTCTAACAAAAAGGCATGGGTCACTAGGGAAATTTTCCTTGATTGGTTCAAAAACGTGTTTGGCCCCAGTGTAAAGAAATATCTTGAGGAAAATAATTTACCACTTAAGTGTCTCCTGATAATGGACAATGCTCCTCTTCATCCTCCAGACTTGGCAGAGGAAATTGTGCAGGGCTGTGAGTTCATCAAAGTGAAGTTCTTGCCCCCTAATACCACTCCTCTCCTCCAGCCCATGGACCAGCAGGTCATTTGCAACTTTAAAAAACTCTACACCAAAGCAATGTTTCAAAAGTGCTTTGATGTAACCACAGACATGGATATGACCCTAAAAGAGTTTTGGAAAGACCATTTCCATATCCTGCATTGTGTAAAGCTTATAGGTAAGGCTTGGGAGGGAGTGAGTACCAGGACTTTGAACTCTGTCTGGAGAAAATTGTGGCCAGACTGTGTCCTAGATTTTGAAGGTTTTGGGGCTGAGCCTCAGAACCCTGAGCCTGAGCCTGTTGTGCAAGAAATTGTGGAACTGGGCAAGTCCATGGGGTTGGATGTTTGTACCCAGGATGTGGAAGAGTTGGTGGAGGAGCACAATGAAGAGTTAACCACTGAAGATCTGCAAGAGCTTCAAGAGCAACTGCAACAAGAGACCACAGGTCAGGAAAATGGTCCAGAGGAGGAGGTGGAACCGAGATGGAAGAAGGTGCCTTCTTCAAGGATTAGGGAGATCTGTGACAAATGGGCTGATGTGCAAGGCTTTATGGATGATTATCACCCTAACCAAGATGTTGCACGCCGTGTATGCGACATGTTTAATGACAATGTCTTGTTACATTTTAAGGACATTTTAAAGAACCGCCAGACACAGAGCTCCCTGGACAGATTTTTTGTTAGAGAGGGGTCCAGTGACTCTCAACCTGGTCCTAGTGGCATTAAAAGAAAAAGGGAAGTAACCCCAGAAAAGAACTTGGTACCTGCAGTGTTAATGGAAGGGGATTCCCCTTCCAAACACTAGCATAGTACTCCACCTTCTTCCCTCCTCCACACATAAACAACTCTTCAATAAATGTAAGTGACATGTTATTGTACTATTTATTTTTATATTTTTTATAAAATTGTGTTTAATTTAATGTCAAAAAGTTCTAAAAAATATTTTATTTTAATACTTTTGGATGTCTGGAACGGATTAATTTTATTTCCATTATTTCTTATGGGGCAAAATAGAATCGGAGTTCGACCAAACCGGTGGTCGACGGGCCCTCTGTGACGGATTGCCGACGAGAACCGGGGGCTCACTGTATTTACCTTAAATTGTGGGTGCTGGTGTTTGTGGATGATTGTAAAGAGAGTGGAGAGTTATGCTGTGGCCCTACTGGGCTGAGGTGGATAGTAGAGGTTCTGGAACTGAAGTCGATGGTTGTACTGAGTGTCTAACTTTAAGTCATTCAGTAAGTCAGTCAAGTCATTCAGTAAGTCAAGTCAAGTCATTCAGTAAGTCAAGTCAAGTCATTCGAAAGTCAAGTCAAGCATTCAGAAAGTCAAGTCGTCACAGAGTCGTCGCAAGTCGTCAGCAGTCACACAAACTTATGTTTACATCTTTTTATGTGTACAAAGTAACACTTCATTACGGCCACGGGTTATGTCTTGTCTAATATCTTTGTTTTCTTCGTTAATTCAAGATCAAAACACAATTCACTCTCTCTCATTCTTCACAAACACAGCTGGCTTGTAGCAGAGGACTTTTTTTGATGCGTATGAAATACGTACGAATGCTGGGATGGTGGGGTGAGGGGTGGCTGGGGAAGGCCGGTGGTGTCTGCTGAACCACAACAAGGTGGCTGCTTGTGGGAATGGTTATTTGTTTTTCCTTCCCGCAAACTGTAAGTTTATTCAGGTATACACAGATACAGTTACGAAGATTATCATACATAGCAGCATGTGTCGAGAACCTAGGATAACCCAAAAACGTTAGTGACTTATTTCCATTGTCCGACTTTTTTTTTGGGGTTATCCTAGGTTCTCTACACATATGCTGCTATGTATGATAATCAATGTAACTGTACTCACCTAATTGTGGTTGCAGGGGTCGAGACTCAGCTCCTGGCCCCGTGTATCTGAATAAACTTACAGTTTGCAGGAAGGAAAAACAAATTCCCTTTTCCTCTAAGCACGAGGATTGGGCTTACACTTGAAATCACCTGATGCATTACCGAAAAGGAGCAAGTTGAAGCAATCCTTTGCTGTCTTGAAGCCTGGTGCACTTTTCTCTTGCTGACTGATATAAGTTCGTGTTGGCATTTTCTTCCAGAAAACACTTGTCTCGTCAGCATTAAACACTTGATGTGGCTCATAGCCACCCTCACTAGGACTCCCACTGACTCAATGGTTTAACCCACCGCGGGCTACCGTGCGTTCAAAAAAATTTCCCCTCCCGCAAACCGTGTAATATTTTTACGTTGTGTTAGATAATAATGTGCCACAATTCTTCAATCGTGCAATACCCGTAACGTGTAACATAATCTCGTGCTAAATGACGGTCTACTGTATTACACAAATATATTACATAGCGGTTCAGTACACTATTGACACACACACACAAACAAACACACTGCAATGGATCATAGAATACCTGACAGAAAGACAACAACGCATCATGGTATGTGACAAGGTGTCAGACTGGGTGCCTGTGATGAGTGGGGTTCCACAGGGGTCAGTCCTAGGACCGGTGCTGTTTCTGGTATATGTGAATGACATGATAGAAGGGATAGACTTGGAAGTGTCCTTGTTTGCAGACGATGTGAAGCTAATGAGAATTCAATCAGATGAGGATCAGGCAGGGCTACAAAGGGATCTGGACTGGCTGCAAACCTGATCCAGCAACTGGCTCCTGGAGTTTAACCCCATCAATTGTAAAGTCATGAATATTGGGGAAGGGCAAAGAAGACCGTAGATGGAGTACAAGCTAGGGGGTCAAAGACTGCAAACCACACTCAAGAAAATGGATCTTGGGGTCAGTATAATGCTGAGTATATCTCCTGAGGCACACATCAACCAAATAACTGCTGCAGCATATGGGCGCCTGCCAAACCTAAGAATAGCATTCCGACACCTCAGTAAAGAATTGCTCAGGACTCTGTACACTGTGTATATCAGGCCCACATTGGAGAACGCAGCACCAGTTTGGAATCCACACCTGGTACAGCACGTCAAGAAACTAAGGGGCATGTCCTACGAGGAGAGGTTAAGGAAAATTGACCTGACAACACTAGAGGACAGGAGGGATAGGGAACACATGACAGCAAATAAAATACTGAGAGGAAGTGGCAAGGTGAACAGGGAGAGGATGTTTCAGAGATGAGATACAGCAACAATTGGAAGCTGAAGACTCAGATGAGTCACGAGGATTGTTACGGCCCCCTACCTAGCAATGCTTGTTAGGTAGTATACCTGCCGGCCTGTGATGTAATCAAACGTGATGTTTGACTGACTAGCCGGCTAGACCGACAGTGTCATCGAGACTCTCCCCTATGCCACACTGGAGAGTTCACCAGCTCCCTGATACACCTTGGGAGTGCTAACCAGACTCTCCCATATTCAACACTGGAGAGTTCACTAGCTCCCTGATACACTACTGGAGTTCGCCAGGCAGACCTGCTTGAGAGTTGCAGACTTTCGCAGTGTGGTGCTGGTGACAGGTCTACAGTGCTGAGAGAACTGGAAGCTCTCTCCTCTCTAGATCGTGTTACTCGAAAGCAGCTTTGTACTTGTGATGTTTGCAAGGCCAAGTACAGTGTTGGTGTTCTCTTCCTGCTTGATATGAGGACACTGTTATGAGGAGAGCGGCGTCTGGTCACCAGAATTACCCACTGGCTTTCATCGTACCTGCGACTATGTACCTGAAGTGACACTGGTTGTCTTGTGTGACACTGGTTGTCTTGTGTGACACTGGTAATGTTACCCGAAGTGTCAAGGTATTTAGTGGTGTAGTCAGAGTGAGTTTGTGACGATGGCACGACACAGGTTGAGTCGTGTATTTGGGGTGTGTCATAACACGGGCAAAGGCTTTACTTGAGAATGTGTTCATGATAGAGGGGGCGTTCCATGTGGCACAGAGGTGTCGTGTGACACAGCGAGGGAGTCTTATGGCACAGGGAGAACGGGTGTCGTGGAACCCCGTAGGCGTGCCATAAGACAGAGACAAGGGTGTCTGAGGACACGGTGGAGAAGGCGTATCATGACAAGGTGTGGTAGTGTCCTGCGTGACACTTGTAGACGGCAGCGACTTGACATTGCTCTAAGTATATGATTTTATTTGTGACTTTTATTTTGTACTATGATTTTGTGTAAATATGTTTTTACACAGATTATTAGATTATATGTTTTTATTCAGATTATATGCTTTTATATTAATAATATATATAATATAATAAATATCTGAAATATGAGATTTTATTTAGTATCCCAAACAGTCGTTTATTACAAATGCTTATTTTATTTGTAATAAGGATGTTAAAAGGTATTCAGTCATTGAGTTGTCAGGAATTGGAATAGTCTGGAAAGTGACGTAGTGCAGGCAGGATCCATACATAATTTTAAGATGAAGTATGATAAAGCTCATGGAGCAGGGAGAGAGAGGACCTAGTAGCGACCAGTGAAGAGGGGCCAGGAGCTATGAATCAACCCCTGCAACCACAATTAAGTATGTGCACACACGCACACGCGTATGCACACACACGCAAATGTACACACACACGCACACACGCGTACGCACACACGCATGCACACACACACAAACAATGCCTTAATTCCACCAAAGACCAACTTTCAACAAGACCTAAAAACATAAATACATGTCAGAAAAATATTATTATGACATGCACTCGACACAGAAACACTAACACCCACCATATGAATTTCTCAAGAGGCAAGACTTATTGTCAAGGAAAGCGACCATCACAGCAGGTTATGTTTAGAATTAGCAGTTGACAATTTCCTATGTTTTAGTGAAGCTAACTAATTCTGAGTGTGATCACCTGACTTCACCTACTTTGCTGACTACTCACATGAAACTACAAAGCAACATTGTTTCACCTCATGACCTCTCTCCAATCTCTACAGTCTATATACCCACGATGTGGTACATTTATGAGTAAGTCTTGGTGGATGAAACATCTTCATAAATAACATGCCATAACTCACAGTGTGTCCATTTTCTCTTCTCAAACATTTATTTTTGAAGCCACAGAAGTAATTTAGATACTCAGTGTACATGACATGTAATATACCATTTATAATCAATACTATAATAATTTAAGGGGAGTTGTAAGATACGCCCACCCCTCTCCTCACTCTATTTTGAAAGATTAAATAAAGTAACCTTTTTATATATACAGTTGTTATATTTAATGAGATAATAGCGATTATAAGAAAATAGAGGAACTATGAACAAATTTGTGAAAAAACTAAATTAATAATAATACTAACCTATTTCTACAAGTAAATGTACGTACAAGGTATACAGGACTAGCTGTTGTCAATGACATACTACTATATAGAAAGCAGCTTATTATGCAGAACATTTCAGGCAAATTAGGTCAATTTTGTCCCAGGATGTGACCCACACCAGGCGACTAACACCCAGGTACAGTGGACCCCTGGATTACGATGGCGTCGGATTACGCTAAATTCGGTTAGCGATACATTTTTCTGTAAAAATATTGGCTCAGTTTACGATAATCTGCTCGGAATATGCTATTCGTCTTGGACGCATACACATGCCCTGGAACGGCACAACGCGCTATCCACAGTCAGTGTACCATTGTTTACCAGCGAGTGAGCGCCACCCCCGCATTCATACCATACATTTTGTCATTATTCCATTGTTTTTAGTGCTTGCAACTGCTAAATAAGCCATCATGGGTCCAAAGAAAGCTCCTAGTGCCAGCCCTGTGGTAAAGAGGCTGAGAAATATGGTAGAAGTGAAGAAGGAGATAATAGCAAAATATGAAAGTGGAGTGCGTATCACTGAGCTGGCCAGGCTGTATGGCAAAGCCTATTCAACCATCGCTACCATTGTGGCCAAGGGAAATAAAATCATGGAAGCTGTTGTTGCGAAAGGTGCAAATATGATCACAAAACAGAGATCGCAAGTGCTGGAAGATGTGGAAAATTTGTTGTTGGTGTGGATCAACGAGAAACAATTAGGAGGAGATAGTGTTACGCAGGCGATAATATCTGAAAAAGTAAGGCAGTTGCATGATCTCGTCAAAAAAATGCCTGCAACGAGTGCTGAAGTGAACGAATTTAGAGCCAGCAAAGGCTGGTTTGACAGATTTAAGAAGCGTAGTGGCATACATAGTGTGATAAGGCATGGTGAGGCAGCCAGTTGTGACAAAAGTGCGGCTGAAAAATATGTTCAGGAATTCCAGGGGTACATAGAGGCTGAACAATTCCAACCCCAACAAGTGTTCAATTGTGACGAAACAGGCCTGTTTTGAAAGAAAATGCCAAACAGAACCTTCATTACACAGGAGGAAAAGGCACTGCCAGGACACAAGCCTATGAAAGACAGGCTAACTCTGATGTTGTGTGCTAATGCTAGCAGGGATTTTAAAGTGAAGCCTTTATTGGTGTATCACTCTGAAAATCCCCGAGCATTTAAGAGATGCAGTGTCGCCAAGGCTAATTTGTGTGTGATGTGGAAGTCTAACAGTAAGGCATGGGTCACGAGGGAAATTTTCTTGGATTGGTTCCATGAAGTGTTTGGCCCCAGTGTGAAGAAATATCTCGAGGAAAATAATTTGCCACTTAAGTGCCTCCTGATAATGGACAATGCTCCTTGTCATCCTCCAGACATGGCAGAGCAAATTGTGCAGGACTTTAAGTTCATTGAAGTGAAGTTCTTCCCCCTAATACCACACCTCTCCTCCAGCCCATGGACCAGCAGGTCATTTCCAACTTTAAAAAACTCTACACCAAAGTAATGTTTCACAAGTGCTTTGAAGTGACCACAGACATTAATATGACCCTAAAAGAGTTTTGGAAAGATCGTTTCAATATCCTGCAATGTGTAAACCTTATAGGTAAGGCTTGGGAAGGAGTGACTACCAGGACTTTGAACTCTGCCTGGAGAAAATTGTGGCCAGACTGTTTCCAAGAGAGGAATTTTGAAGGTTTTGGGGCTGAGCCTCAGAACCCTGAGCCTGAGCCTGTTGTGGAAGAAATTGTGGCACTGGGCAAGTCCATGGGGTTGGATGTTAGTACCGAGGATATGGAAGAGTTGGTGGAGGGGGACAATGAAGAAATAACCACTGAAGATCTGCAAGAGCTTCAACAGCAACAGCAACAACAGACCAAAGTTCAGGAAAATGGCTCAGAGGAGGAGGAACAGAGATGGAGGAAGTTGCTTTCTTCAATGATTAAGGAGATTTGTGGAATGTGGACCAGGGTGCAAGGCTTTATGAATGAATATCACCCTAACAAAGCTGTTGCAGGCCGTGCTGGCAACCTGTACAATGACACTGTGGTGTCCCATTTCAGGGATTTTTAAAGAATTGCCAGACACAGAGCTCCCTGGACAGATTTTTTGTAAGAAAGGGGTCCAGTGACTCTCAAGCTGGTCCTAGTGGCATTAAAAGAAAAAGGCCAGTAACCCCAGAAAAGAACTTGGTACCTGCAGTGTTAATGGAAGGGGATTCCCCTTCCAAACACTAGCAACTCCTCCATCCTCCCCCCTCCTCCCATCTTCCACACATCAACAACTCTTCAATAAAAGTAAGTGACATGTTATTGTACTTTTATTCTTAATATATCATTGTTTTCTGTGTAATTTAATGTACAAATATATTTTATTTAAATACTTTTGGGTGTCTGGAACGGATTAATTTTATTTCCATTATTTTTTATGGGGAAAATATTCGGATTACGATATTTTCGGTTTATGCTAAGCCCTCTGGAACGAATTAATATCGTAATCCGGGGTCCTCTGTACCTATTTTACTGGTAGGTGAACAAGGTCAGCAGGTGTCTTAAGGAAACATGTCCTAATGTTTTCCAATCATACAGGGGATTGACACCCGGACCTCAGTGTCAGAGCTGAGTGCAATAGCAATCGAGCTACGAGGCATCCTAATTCTAAAAGTCTAATATGTGACAGTGGACAGTGTTCATCAATTTTACACTGGTTTAAAAATAAGATATACTAGGCAGAATTATTGCTAATAGGCATAACAATTATTATGGATATATACATAGTGGAACCTCTACTAACGAGCACATCCACGTGAGTTTTCCAGATACGAGCAGTTGATCAGTCGATTTTTTGCTTCCATAGGCGAGCGAAATTTCCAGATGCAAGCAGGCCTCAAGGGAGGTTCCTTGACGCTGGTGAGGGGCTCTTGCTCTTGATCTAGGGAATGGGATCTCATTTGTTTGTTGGACTATCTTATTGAAACTTGGGCAATGTATGATGGAAAGATGTTTCTTAATGTACACCAAAATTGAAAGAAATCTGACTGTAAATAATGGAGTTTACTTCTCAGCCTTAGCCGGCCTTTAGCGGTATATTTTCGTATGGTTTTTATGGCTGTATTCTCGTTTTTTTGGTCTCAATTGATAGAATGGAAGATACATTACAGAAATAGATATGATTTTGATTGCTTTCACAATGAAAAGTACCTTGAAATTGAGCTCAAAGTAGCTGAAATGTTTGATTTTTGCCGATGTTCAAGAGTAAACAAATATGCCATTCCAATATGCAGTCACGAATGGGTTGACATTATTTGGACAATTATTACAATAATGCAGTAGTCTGCATAACAGTAAATCTCCTATTTTTTGTGTGAATAAAAATTCCAAATGTTAACCCTTTGGGGGTCGGTGCCGTACTAGTACGTTTTATGAGCAGGGGTCGGTGCCGTACTAGTACGCGTAAATTCTAGCGGCCTCAAATTAAGTGGGAAACAGCTGGTAGCCCTACATATGAAAGAATGGGTCTGTGTGGTCAGTTTGCGCAGTATAAAAAAATCCTGCACCACACACTGCATAATGAGATAAAAGAACTCTGACCATTTTTTCGTTTAAAACAGCGACTTTGCAGTCTATTTTCATATGGTATTTATTGATGTATTCTCGTTTTCTTGGTCTCATTTGATAGAATGGAAGATATATTACAGAAATAGAGATGATTTTGATTGGTTTGACAATGACAAATACCTTGAAATTGAGCTCAAAGTAGCGAAAATGTTCGATTTTTGCCGATGACACCAAAATAGGCCGTCCAATTCATTCAAATGAGGACATTAGAGCACTCCAGGAAGATTTGAATAGACTGATGCAGTGGTCGGAGAAGTGGCAGATGCAGTTTAATATAGATAAATGCAAAGTTCTAAATATTGGACAGGACAATAACCATGCCACATATAAACTAAATAATGTAGATCTTAATACTACTGATTGCGAAAAGGATTTAAGAGTTCTGGTTAGCAGTAATCTAAAACCAAGACAGCAGTGCATAAGTGTTCGCAATAAAGCAAACAGAATCCTTGGCTTCATATCAAGAAGCATAAATATTAGGAGTCCTCAGGTTGTTCTTCAACTCTATATATCCTTGGTTAGGCCTCATCTAGATTATGCTGCACAGTTTTGGTCACCGTATTACAGAATGGATATAAATGCTCTGGAAAACGTACAAAGGAGGATGACTAAGTTGATTCCATGTATCAGAAATCTTCCCTATGAGGATAGACTGAGGGCCCTGAATCTGCACTCTCTAGAAAGGCGTAGAATTAGGGGGGATATGATTGAGGTATATAAATGGAAAACAGGAATAAATAAAGGGGATGTAAATAGCGTGCTAAAAATATCTTGTATTGACAGGACTCGAAGCAATGGCTTTAAGTTGGATAAATTCAGATTCAGAAGGGATATAGGAAAGCATTGGTTTGGTAATAGAGTTGTCGATGAGTGGAACAAACTCCCGAGTACAGTTATAGAGGCTAAAACGTTGTGTAGTTTTAAAAATAGGCTAGATAAATATATGAGTGGGTGCGGGTGGGTGTGAGTTGTACCTGACTAGCTTGTGCTACTAGGTCAGATGTCGTGCTCCTTCCTTAAGTGAATGTAACCTGACCTGGCTGGGTCAGGGCATTGGCTTAAGCCGGCGGGAGACTTGGACTTGCCTCGCATGGGCCAGTAGGCCTGCTGCAGTGTTCCTTCTTTCTTATGTTCTTATGTTCTTAGTAAACAAATCACACCATGCGTCCGTCCAATACACATCAACTGGCGTGTCTAATATTCATGCACAAGTTCTCTGATATTATTTATACCATTTTTACAATGATGCAGTTGTATACATAACAGTAAATCTTCTATTTTTTGTGAGAATAAAAATTCAAAATGAAAAGCAAAAGTAATGTAAGAGGGGCCTGGAGACATGACTAATGAACAGAGAAGATGTTATTTTAGTGCAAGGAATGTCTGCCTTGTTTATTCTGGACCCTATTTTGAAATTGGCATCATTTAAAATTTGTGTGAAATTGGCCAAATTGCCATTTTCTGACCACTATTTTGGGTAGTTGAAATTGATAAATATGCAGTTTCTTGTACTGAATCAATAGAAGAAATGGAATTCTAGTGAAATAGCTATAATTTTAGTAGACAAACATTAAAATTTGCCGAAAATAGGTCTCAAAGTGGGCGAAATCGCCGATGCGTAAATGTCATCGATACTGCTAACTTTGTGAAAGCATAATTCCATTAGTTTTCAATCAAATTTCATAATTTTGGTGCCGTTATGATCGGAAAAAGATTCTCTATCATTTCAGATTTTAAAAATTTTCTATGGAACATGAGAATCTTTCCGACATAGCCACAAAATTATGAAATTATCGAATTATACGAATTATTTTTCATTACACATCGCTTTCACGCAGGCGGCGTTCACAGCACAGAAATGTTTCAGTCATTAAAATTATCAGCTTCTTCCTAGACTCCATTCTCTAACGAATCATAAACCCTCCTATCCATTTCCCACTCAAATAGTGGTCAAAAATGTTACTTGCCAACACAACAGAAACGTCAATTCTAAAAAGCCATTCGCGCATTCCTCCTATCTAACACGCTCACGCAGTTGCTGGAAGTCCCAGCCCTCGCACACACCTTTCCTCCCTCCAACCTTTTTTCAGAGCTGACCTACCCAGCTTTCACTCCATTACCATTTATACAGCTCAAAGTCATTCTATTTTGCTCCATCCTTTTATTTATCTAAACCATTTCAACAACCTCCTCAGCTCTTGGATAATAGTTTTGTAATCCACACCTCCTCCTAATCTCCAAACTACATTCTCTGCATTATATTCACACCACACATTGCCCTCAGACACGACATCTCCACTGCCTCAGCCTTCTCCTTGTTGCAACATTCACAACCCATGTCTCAACCCATACAAGAGTGTTGGTATAACTATACTCTCATACATTCCATCCACTCTTTGCTTTCATGGCTAAAGTTCTCTGTCTCCACAAGCTCCTCAGTGCACCACTCACCTTTTTCCCCTTTTTAATTCAATGATTCACCTCATCCTTCATATACCCATCTGCTGACATATCCACTCCCAAATACCTGAACACATTCACCTCCTCCATACTCTCTCCCTCCAATCCGATATTCACTCTTCCACTATCTAATTTTTTTTGTTATCCTCATCACCTTACTCTTTCCTATATTCACTTTTAATTTCCTTCTTTTACATACCCTACCAAACTCATCCACCAACCTCTGCAACTTCTCTTCAGAATCCCCCAAAAGCACAGTGTCATCAGCAAAGAGCAACTGTGACAACTCCCACTTTGTGTTAGATTCTTTATCTTTTAACCCCACACCTCTTGCCAACACCCGAGCATTCACTTCTCCTACAACTCCATCTATAAATATATTAAACAACCACGGTGACATCACACATACCTGTCTAAGGCCTACTTTTACTGGGAAATAATCTCCCTCTCGCCTACATAATTTAACCTGTGCCTCACTATCCTTGTAAAAACTTTTCACCGCTTTCAATAACCTACCTCCTATTCCATACATTTGCACATCTGCCACACTGCCCCTCTATCCACCCTATCATATACCTTTTCCAAATCCATAAATGCCACAAACAACTTTTTACCCTTATCTAAATATTGTTCACCTATATATTCACCTATATGTATATAATAATTATAGTATACATAATAATATATATAATATAAATTATTATAAGAATACGTACGTACTAATAAATAATATGTAATAATAATAATAATAATAATAATACTATAAGTGAGTTTCAGATCGCCACCACAAGATGGCAGTGTGTATCAAAACATCGCTGCTCAGGGAGGGAGGGAAATTCTACTGTTTTCATTAAGTTTTGTGCAGTTATTTTGAGAAATTTCTTCTTTCTAACCATGGGTCTTAAGAAAGCAAGTGCAAAGGACAGTGCTGAGAAGAAAATGAGGATGATTTCCATGGAATTAAAGCAGGAAATCATTCATAAACACAAACTAGGTGAACCATAAAGAGTGCAGCATTAAGAGTGTATCAATTAAGCCATTAGGCGATAGAAAAAGGATGATCTAATGGAGTTTGCCTTACAAACACTCAGTTTTCTGTTATAAAAGCATGGGAAGGTATGCCAGGAGCAGGAATGGCCGCCGTAGTGGCCCTATACTCCACAACAACAATGGCCGCTGCCTCTGCCTCCACTAACACTACTTACATATACGTAATATTTCATTCATTCTAGTGTATATATCATGTTTCTATGTTATTAATATTGTTTATTATAGACGAATTGTGATAGATAAATAAGCCGTAGAGTTGATATTAGGGAAATTATTGAAGTATTTTGTGGTGCCTGGAATTCCACTGGAACGGATTAATTCCATTTCAGTTAATTTAAATGAGGAAACTTGACTGCAAACAAGCAAATCCAATTGCAAGCAAGCTCCTGGAATGGATTAAACTCATTAGTAGAGGTTCCACTGTACAGTGGTACTTTGACTTATGAGTGCCCCCAACTTACTTGTTTTCCGAGTTACGATTCGTCGCTCGGTCGATTTTTTGCTTTGAGTTGCGAGCCAAAATCCGAGTTACTAGTGAGCTTCAGATACGGCGTCACTCACAGGAGATACCGAGGAAATATCAAAAACCTTGATAATAACCAATGTGTAACATCATTTCAATTCTGATACCACTGGTAGTGTCATCCTGCCAGAATGTTCTATAACGTATGCCCTAAGTGGTAAAGAGAAACAATTCTGGAACATATATAATACGTGTTCGGCAGACCGGCTGGTTGGGTGACCAGCTGGCTGGCTGGCTGATTTGCTTTGGCTGTCTCTATTTCCTTCTGTTTGTCTGTATTTATCTCTGTCTCTGTCTCACAGGTACACATAAATACAGTTATACATACACAGTATAAATTACCTAGGATAACCCAAAAAATCCAGACAAAGTGCTATACTATGCTTGTAGATGTAAAGCATAATAAGCATGACTGGCAAGTACGTAATACACATTTTCACTTGTTCAGGAATCAGGCGTGACGACTCGAGGCAATACAAGCGTAGTACTTCGTGCCTTGTGCCTTCTCGCAGAAAATGCACGAGGCATTTATGCTGATTTACTTCCGAGATATTCACGCAAAACATACGCTGATCTCCTGACTCAAGGAAAAACAAATTCTGAGAAAGTTGCTTTTGTTTCAGTTTTTTTTTTATGAAACTAGTGATCTAGTGCAGTTAGCCACACAAACACTCCATTTTCTCTTATAATAACACCTCAGAAGTGCAAGAATGGGAAAATATGGTCAGAGCGATAACTCTGGAGTGGCCGCCACAACTCGTCACATAATGACATATTTTATTCATTTTAGAGTATGTTATTTATATTGTTTATGTCATATTAGATCAATTTGATAGATAAATAAGCAGTAGAATTGATATTACCATTATTGGGGTGGTTTTTTGGGATGGTCTTTTGGAGGCTGGAACAGATTAATGGCATTTCAATTAATTTCAATGAGGAAAATTGATTTGATATATGAGCAAGCTGAGTTACGAGCTCGGTCACGGATCGAATTAAACTCGTAAGTCAAGGTACTACTGTATATACTAATTGTTACGGGGTAAACACTGCACGTGTTTAAATTCTAATGCATTTTATAATACTATCTCCTAACTTAGCGACATACAGTGGTACCCTGGTTTACGTAATTAATTCGTTCCAGAATGCTGTTCAAGTGCCGTTACCAAACGAATTTGTTCCCATAAGGAATAATGTAAATTAAATTAGTCCTTTTAGACCCCCAAAAATACACTTACAAAAGCACTTACAAAAATACACTTACATAATTGTTCGAGTTTGGAGCAGTACATAAACCGGGGGTCCACTGTGCTCATTTACCAATGCCTCGGACTTACGACGGGCTCTCTGACCAGTATTCATACCTAAATAATGTATATTAGAGCTGATTTCCTCTATTCTGTTTATTTCAATATACAGTACACTACTGTATAAACATTTGAAAATATACCAGAAATGTTATAAATGGTGCAAAGGTGACATTAACCCTTTGACTGTCGGAGGCCCCTTTCTGAAACTGTCATTCTAGTATGTTGGGAAATATTCGAAAAAAAAAATATTATTTTTTCTTACCAAAATGTTAGGATTATTTAGCTGATTGTTTTAAGCCTAAAAAAATTTTGTGATCAGTACTTACCGAGATATAGAGGCGTAAAGTTGGTAGAAAATGAGCCGCGTATGGCAACAGCGGCGAATGCCGCTCACCCAGTATATTTTCATTTACTCCCAATTGAAGGTTTCTTGTATTTTCATTTTTTTTTCTTTTCTAAGTAACTTATGTGGCCTGTGAGACCAAAGTAAGGTGCAATGTAAATGGTCCAAGTCGGGCCGAAACGTCGTCGTAAGCTCCTCCCTTTTATATGTGCGGGTTGTGTGTGTATACACTCCTTGTATGCAACACAATAACAGCACAAACATTATCATTACAGTGGACCCTCGGTTAACGAAATTAATCCGTTCCAGGAGATCTTTCTTAATCTGAATCTTTCGTTATCTGAAACCTTATTTCCCATAAGAAATAATGTAAATACAATTAATTCGTTCCACAAAAAAATAATCACTCAAAATAAAAAAAAATAACATTTACTTACCTTTATTGAAGAGACTTGCAGGCATCTGGAAGATAGTATAGTTGATGACTGGAGCAGGTGTTAGTGGTTGGAAGGGGAATCCCCCTCCAAAAGAACTTCAGGTGACAAGTCCCTCTCTGGGGTTACTTCCCTTCTTGGTCTTTTAATGCCACTAGGACCAGCTTGAGAGTCACTAGACCCCTGCCTGGTGAAGTAGCTGTCCAGAGTCCTCTGTTTCTGGCGACTCTTCAACACTTTTCTGAAGTACAACATGGCTCTGTCACTGAAGTGGTTGCACAGAAGGCTCATTTCAGCTTGCTCAGGGTGGTATCTTTCAACAAATGTCTGCAACTCATTCCACTTTGTACACATCTCCTTAGCACTGAAGAAGGCACCTCCTTATCTCTTTCCTCTTCCTGTGAAGCAATAACCTCAGCTGTGGTCTGTTGCTGTTCCAGATGAAGCTCTTGCAGCTCTTCAGTTGTTACCTCTATCCTGTGCTCCTCCACCAACTCTTCCACATCCTCACCACTCACCTCCAACCCCAGGCTGTTCCCCAATTCCACCACTCTCATATTTTTCTATGATTTCCTTCTTCAGTTCGATGGTGTTCCTCACTCTCTTTACCACAGGGGTGCCACTAGGAAGCTTCTTTGGACCCATGGTGACTTATTTCACAGTGGCAATAACTAAACCACCAAAAAAGACACCAAATATATTGTGAATCTTTGAAAGAGCACGCTAGGTAATGTTCTCTCAATGGTAAACAACGCTTCACTGGCGTCCTGCGCTTGCGCGGAGCAGGCGGACACGTCTAATACCTTTCGGTAACCGAGGATTTTTTCGCTAACCGATTACGAAAAAAGCTTTCGTTTTCCGAAATTTTCGTTAACGGGACCTTTCGTTAACCGAGGGTCCACTGTATATTGTTTACAAAACTTGTTTACACAAACCAACAATACAAAATTTTTTTTTATTACTATTGTTCTATAATATATATACAAATGTACAGTCACTGGACACTTTCCTAGAACTCCTGAAGCTTGTGGAATTCTTTGAAACATCGGTATATGCACAGTGGAGTTTTACACTCCTCACACATAAAATGAGTGTCTCTGCCTGATACCCAATAACTTTGTGGTATCTCTCAATGTATTACTGCCAGTGTACACAATTATATCCAGAACCAGACCACTTTTGCAATCACACAGTACAAATAACTTTATACCAAAGCGTTTCCTCTTGCTTGGTATATACTGCTTGAACGACAGTCTGCCTTTGAACAAAATCAAAGACTCATCAATAACAAGCTTCCTGAAGGGATAAAAATACATACAGCACTTTTGTTTCAGGTACATGAACACATTCCTGATCTTATATAACCTATCGTTTCTGTCAGGCCTTGTTTTGTCTGAGAAGTGTAGCATACATAACAGTATCAAAAATTGATTCACTGGTATAACATCACTAAAACCTGGGGTTGAAATCAGACGTTCCGTCGACCAGTATGTGGTAACAGTGTGCTTATACACATGTGCCATAAAGAACAGGTACATCTCTGCCACAGTTGTGTCTTTCCACTGGTGTAGCCGTGAATTTGGTGAAAGAATTGTGTTTGCCATGGTGTACTCGTAGTATGTGTTGCTTTCCCTGACAATAATGTCCATCAGGGGTTCATCGAAGAATAAATGAAAGCATTCCAGTTCAGTGGCACTGTTCCCAAGTGTGCAATTTTGCAGTATTCCACTTTGTTTTTCATCAAAGTCATGGGGATTGGGAACAAAATCAGCACCTTGCTGCCAATCCCAGATGCAGTCTGCTGGTGGGCACTGGATATTGATAGGTGGTGGTTGTGGTTGTGCAGGTTGTGGTTGTGTGGGTTGTGCGAGTGTGGGGGTGGTTGAGGCTGGTTGTGGCTGTGCTGAGTTAGCAGTGTGGCCCGCTCCTGGTGCCACATGACTCATGCCACCGCCAACACCACCTGCTGCCCCACGCACATTACGCATCCCCATAGTAACAATATCGTCATCTTCACTATCAATTCGTGGTGTTAGGTCAAGAGATGTACTCCGAGATTTATTCCTTTTCCTTGGAATTGCATATGGCACACTACCAGAACGCATGTTGCGTCGTACATACTGCCGCTTCACTGGAGAATAATCTCCCTCACTGTTGCCACTAGAACTGCTTTCAATAACTTTGAAATCACTATAATCATCACTTACACTGCTCACATCAGAGTCCTCTACACGTTGAAATAGTTTCCTCTTTCGTCCTGGTACAGGTAAGATAAGATAAGATTTCTTCGGATTTTTAACACCGGAAGGTTAGCCACCCAGGATAACCCAAGAAAGTCAGTGCGTCATCGAGGACTATCTGTCATATTTCCATTGGGGTCCTTAATCTTGTCCCCCAGGATGCGACCCACACCAGTCAACTAACAACCCGGGTACCTATTTGCTGCTAGGTGAACATGACAACAGGTGTAAGGAAACACGTCGAAATATTTCCACCCACTGGGAATCGAACCCGGGCCCTCCGTGTGTGAAGCGAGAGCTCTAGCCACCAGACCAGAGGTGGAAGGTTGTGGGTCATCTGGGTTTTCATCACTAATTATGTTATCCTGGGTACTGCTTTTGGTCACACCCTTTTGAAAACCATGGAATTCACTTTCACTGGCACTTTCATCGCTGTTAGAACTATCACTTGGGAAGAGAAGACCTCCAATTCACCGGGGAGTAAGGTACTTCTTACCGCGAGGCATGGTGAACAAGGACTACAAACATGGCATTCCCACAATGCACCACTGAGTCCCCGATTTTTTTCATACTGAGCACACCCATCACTCAGACACATTCTCTCACATGTAGGCCTACCAGCTTTCTCCCGCTTGATTTGAAGCCACTAGAATTTATGCGTATTAATACGTCCGAAACATTGACTCGTAAGACATATATATACGACCGAAACAGTCAAAGGGTTAAAACAATATCAAAGATGGTTGACACGAAACCACTTCCATTATTTTATGCTTCTCACTTAACGAATTCATTTAACGACGTGGTCTTAGGAACGGAACTCCATCGTTAAATGAGGAGAGGCTGTACATGGTATACAGGCCTAGCTGACATCAATGACATACTACTATAATGAAAGTTGCTTGTCCCAGGATGCGACCCACACCCGTATTTAAAACATGGAGGGGAAGAGAAGCAAGAAATGCCTCCAACTGAACCAGTCGATTAACACCCAGGTGCCCATTTTGCTGATGGGTGAACACTGAACATGGACAACAGGTGTAAGGAAACATGCCCAATGTTTCCACCCTTGTTGGGAATCGAACCCGGACACTCAGCATGTGAAGCAAGAGCTTTGCCAACCAAGCCACGTGCCACCTTGAATAGATAGTAGTATTGTATAACTGAGGTTATATACAGTATATTTTGACAGTTGCTTTGAAAATATTTATTATAGGTTAAATTGACAATCAATTATTACGTTCCTTAAATTCCAAGGTAAGAGGTTACAAATTTTACTTATATTGACAAGATGTCTCTTTACTCTCCATCAAAGGTAATATATACAGTGGCAGTTAGAGGGCAATAAACATAAAAACCATACATAACCCAATGTGGATTTTTTTACATAATTTCCTAAATGTAGAACATATAAATGAATAATATAATAATTGCATATTAAAATGTGATGCTATTTGGATCCTTCAAGAAATTTTGAGTGAGGGGGGAGGTAGAACAGTTGGGGGAGTGACGCCACAGAGAGAGATGCCATATTGAAACAATGTGTGAACACTGGACTGAATTGTGCAATGTAATCAGGCATTCTCAAAGGTCAATTGGTGTATATCAGCCTCAATCTGCAATTTAGAAATTGCCGACACGTTCCTGCTGAAGAATTGCGATAGTGTGGAAAGCCCTTACAATTTGGCAACAAGGATGGAAAAATAGAGGACTTCAATGAATCCTTCCCAACAACACACCTTAGCTAAGCGACGCTTACCCATAATGTACAGTAGTTTTTATGTTGGCCATCGTAAATCCTTGCTGTAGAGGTAGCGTTAGGGTGTGTTTCCATAAAATAATTATGATCCAGTAATTAAATGGTAAGTGGTAATACAATTTTTTTGGTGTACCCAGCAAGCGTAATCATGTACAGTCCACATTATTTTATAATTTACCATTTTTGGTATTAATGTTTAATATTGTAATTAATAATTTAATGTCAGGTCTAGCTTTTTGTGAGTGGTGAAGAAGTGGGCATCAAGGGAGTTACAGTTCGGCGACCTAGTGTGACTTAAGTCCCACTTATCTTACACAAATTACTTGCCTGTAATAATTCAGGTAATACCCTGTAAACCTCATGCAGGTAATTTACTCGCATAATAATAGTAATAATTCACACCCAATAAGCTACAAGTGAATGGCAGCTAATGATAATCTTACTTCTTTAATAATTTAAATGAAAACTATTTAATTTCTGAGCCTGGCCCTTTCCAGTAGTCATATCTTGTAGAGCGAGTCAATGATACATCAACATGGATGTAACAACAGCTACTAACCCTTGTGAGTGTCTCTCATCAAAGAAATATAAAAAAAGGAATGAATGTTGTTCATTCATAGTTGTGTGCTAGTATTACAACGTCCCACCACACTACTCATTACTACACTGCCTTACACACTACCTACAAAAAATTACTGTTAACTCACGCTGAAGCATTATTGCCTTCGTTATGTGTGAATGTGCAACGCAGTTCAAGGCACAACAATAATTTTGATGTCCTACTTTATGTATAAATTGTATAGAGCCCTGAGAAAACACTGAAGAGTCGAGGTTAAGAGTACAGTACTCACCATCTTTACTGTTCTCCGACTCGTCGTCTGTGAAGTAGTATATATCTGCAAGACGAGAAGTCTGTCAGTTTGAGTATTTCCTTGTATTTGTAAATGTAAACACAATAATCTGAGTGAGCACTCACCCGCCATGTTGAAGTAAACATGGGCCACTGAGAGCCCTCCTCTGATTGGCTGAGTGACGTCACTATTCCAGTATTCTACACCTCACACTCAACAACCACTCATCACACTCTCTTAAAAACTAATATTACCCACTTATCTATCTCAATACGGCCTACATAAAATAACAAGCCTATTAGGTAAAAATACACCTTAACATCGATCATTGGTAAATATGGGACCTGGTGAACAGCAGCATCTTCTGCTATCAATACTACCATGATAACAACAGTGACGTGAAAGGAATTCCCTTGTAATAAATGTTCTTAAACATTAAAACCTCATTATCTATGAGGAGAAATATCATTTAACTGTGACTCTCCGACCTCCTTAACCCAACACTTTTTATTATAATGTAAAACCTTATCTATTTTATATTTAATAATCTTCAGGAAAACACAATAATGTGATAGAAGGAAATGCAACTGCTAATGTAGGTGAAGGCAGATGATGAGGGAGGTGAGGCAGATGATGAGGGAGGTGAGGCAGATGATGAGGAAGGTGAGGCAGATGATGAGGAAGGTGAGGCAGATGATGAGGGAGGTGAGGCAGATGATGAGGGAGGTGAGGCAGATGATGAGGAAGGTGAGGCAGATGATGAGGGAGGTGAGGCAGATGATGAGGGAGGTGAGGCAGATGATGAGGAAGGTGAGGCAGATGATGAGGGAGGTGAGGCAGATGATGAGGGAGGTGAGGCAGATGAGAGTGAGGTGAGGCAGAGGTAGGGAGGGGCAGATGATGAGGGAGGTGAGGCAGATGATGAGGGAGGTGAGGCAGATGATGAGGGAGGTGAGGCAGATGATGAGGGAGGTGGGAGGCAGATGATGAGGGAGGTGAGGCAGATGATGAGGGAGGTGAGGCAGATGATGAGGGAGGTGAGGCAGATGATGAGGGAGGTGAGGCAGATGATGAGGGAGGTGAGGCAGATGATGAGGGAGGTGAGGCAGATGATGAGGGAGGTGAGGCAGATGATGAGGGAGGTGAGGCAGATGATGAGGGAGGTGAGGCAGATGATGAGGGAGGTGAGGCAGATGATGAGGGAGGTGAGGCAGATGATGAGGGAGGTGAGGCAGATGATGAGGGAGGTGAGGCAGATGATGAGGGAGGTGAGGCAGATGATGAGGGAGGTGGGTAAGTAAGTTTATTCAGGTATACACATTACAGTTACATAGAGTATCATACATAGCAGCATATGTGTACAGAACCTAGGATAACCCAAAAAAGTCAGAGTGACTTATTTCCATTGGGAAGGGAGGGAGGGAGGTGAGGAAGATAGTAAGGGGGTGAGTACGTAAGGGAGGTATCTTCATAGACCTACGCAAAGCATTTGATACAGTCGACCATGATTTATTGCTCACAAAACTAGCGCACTATGGTATTAGGGGGCACCCCCTCAACTACCTAAAGTCGTACCTTAGCAACAGAAGTCAGTACGTGAACACAAATGGAGAGAACTCTTCCACACAACAAATTACAGTCGGTGTCCCTCAAGGTAGTGTCCTGGGGCCACTCCTATTCCTCATTTACATAAATGACCTACCGAATGCATCACAACTACTCAAACCCATTTTGTTTGCAGATGACACAACATATGTCTTCTCTCACCCAAATCCAGTCGTACTAGCCAACACAGTTAATGCCGAATTACAGAAAATATCAACATGGATGATGACAAATAAGCTTACTCTCAATACCGACAAGACCTACTACATTCAGTTTGGAAACAAAGCTACAAATGTTCCACTTAACATAACGCTAAATGGTTCACCCATCACAAGGCTCACAGAGGAAAATTCCTAGGAATCCACCTTGACAGTAGTCTTAAATTCCAAACACACATACAACAAATTTCCAAGAAAATCTCAAGGACAGTAGGTATATTATCTAAGATACGTATTATGTGCCTCAACCAGCTCTCATTGCACTATATCATTCTCTTATCTACCCTTATCTCACCTATGGAATCTGTGCATGGGGCTCAACAACATTAAATCACCTTAGACCACTCATAACCCAGCAAAAGGCTGCAGTCAGGATGATAACAAATTCCCACTCTAGACAGCATACTCCACCTATATTCAGAACCTTAAAACTACTCACCATAAAAATATTCATACCTATTCATGTGCCTTCTACATACATAAAACTCTACATGCTAATATTAACCCTGCACTCAGAATTCTCCTCAACAACTTTAATAGGTCCCACGAACATGACACAAGACACAGATCACTATTTGACATACCCCGAGTCCATACTAACCAATGTAAAAATTCTATGCACATAAAGGGCCCCAAAATCTGGAATTCATTACCAGTAAATATCAAGTTAACCTTGTCCGAAAATCAATTCAAGACTCTTCTCAAAAGTCACCTACTCACCCTATACTAAATACTCATACTGTAACAAACTTCCAAACCCAATATTATTTTACTTAAGAAGATCTCATTTGATATGTTCATCCTCCTTAACACTTGTTGCAATAGGGAGTGTAGCATTCATGCAGGGAGTGTAGCATTCATGCAGGAGTGTATCAGGCATGCAGGAAGTGTAGCATTCATGCCGGGAGTGTAGCATTCATGCAGGGAGTGTAGCATTCATGCAGGGAGTGTAGCATTCATTCAGGAGTATAGCATTCATGCAGGGAGTGTATCAGGCATGCAGGGGTGGGCATGTAGCAGGCATGCAGGGAGTGCTAGCAGGCATGCAGGGAGTGTAGCAGCATGCAGGGAGTGTAGCACTCATGCAGGGAGTGTAGCAGGCATGCAGTGAGTGCAGCATTCATGCAGGGAGTGTAGCAGGCATGCAGGGAGTGTAGCAGGCATGCAGGGAGTGTAGCATTCATGCAGGGAGTGTAGCATTCATGCAGGGAGTGTAGAAGGCATGCAGGGAGTGTAGCATTCATGCAGGGAGTGTAGCATTCATGCAGGGAGTGTAGTATTCATGCAGGGAGTGTAGCAGGCATGTGGGGAGTGTAGCATTAATGCAGGGAGTGTGGAATTCATGCAGGGAGTGTAGCATTCATGCAGGGAGTGTAGCATTCATGCAGGGAGTGTAGCAGGCATGCAGGGAGTGTAGCAGGCATGCAGGGAGTGTAGCAGGCATGCAGGGAGTGTAGCATTCATGCAGGGAGTGTAGCATTCATGCAGGGAGTGTAGCATTCATGCAGGGAGTGTAGCAGGCATGTGGGGAGTGTAGCAGGCATGCAGGGTGTGTAGCATTCATGCAGGGAGTGTAGCATTCATGCAGGGATGTAGCATTCATGCAGGAATGTAGCATTCATGCAGTGAGTGTAGCATTCATGCAGGGAGTGTAGCATTCATGCAGGGAGTGTAGCATTCATGCAGGGAGTGTAGCATTCATGCAGGGAGTGTAGCATTCACGCAGGGAGTGTAGCATTCATGCAGGGAGTGTAGCATTCATGCAGGGAGTGTAGCAGGCATACAAGGAGTGTAGCAGGCATGCAGGGAGTGTAGCAGGAAGGCAGGGAGTGTAGCAGGAAGGCAGGGAGTGTAGCAGGCATGCAGGGAGTGTAGCAGGCATACAAGGAGTGTAGCAGGCATGCAGGGAGTGTAGCAGGAAGGCAGGGAGTGAGGATTCCCTTCCAAACACTAACCCTTCCCCTGTCCTCCTCCCTATCTTCCAGATGCCAGCAACTCTCTTCAATAAAGGTAAGTAAATGTTATTTTAAATGTTTAATTATAAATTTATTACACTACTTTATATATATTTATAATTGTTTTGTTAATGTAAAAGTATAGTTAATCTTTACAAAATTAATTTTTTGTGAATATTTTTGGATGTCTGGAACGGATTTATTGTATTTACATTATTTCTTATGGGAAATAAGGTTTCGAGTTTCGAATTTTTCGTGTTGAGGTCTAGCTCCTGGAACGGATTAAGACCGATAGTCGAGGGACCACTGTAGTCTGTTTCAGACCCCCAAAAATACACCTATAAAAGCACTTACAATAATAAAGTCACATAATAGGGCGAGTTGGGAGTGTACGATTTCCGAGGGTCCACTGTACATTGTATCCTGAATTGCTGTCTTACACTTCATTCACTTCATACATTAATGATTGTACACTGTATAAATGTATATCACAATATACATATACATATAAATGTCACTGTTAACCCTTTTGGGGTCGATAGGCCTTCTGGGAAACGTTCTCAGGGTTGAAATTTTTTTTGGAAAAAAACAAAAATTCTTATGAAATGATAGAGAATCTTTTTCCGATCACAACGCTACCATAATTAGGAAATTTGATCGAAAACTAACGGAATTATGCTTTCGCGAAGTTAGCGGTATCGTTGACATTGACGCATCGGCGATTTCACCCACTTCGAGCCCTATTTTCGGCAAATTCCAATGTTTCAGTCTACTAAAATTATAGCTATTTCGCTAGAACTCCATTTCTTCTATCGAATGTGTATAAGAAACCGCCTATTTACCAATTTCAACTACCCAAAATAGTGGTCAGAAAATGGCAATTTTCCAATTTCACACAAATTTCAAAAGATGCCATATTCAAACTAGGGTCCAGAATAAACAAGGCTACACTCCTGGCACTAAAATAACATCTTCTCTGTTCATTAGTCACGTCTCCAGGTCCCTCTTACATTATTTTTGCTTTTCATTTTGAATTTTTATTCTCACAAAAAATAGAAAATTTACTGTTATGTATACAACTGCATCATTGTAAAAATGGTATAAATAATATCAGACCACTTGTGCATGAATATTAACTCCCAGTTGATGGTATTGGCGCATGGTGTGATTTGTTTACTCTTGAACATCGTCAAAAATCGAACATTTTCGCTATTTTGAGCTCAATTTCAAGGTACTTGTCATTGTCAAACCAATCAAAATCATCTCTATTTTTGTAATATATCTTCCATTCTATCAAATGAGACCATGAAAACGAGAATACATCAATAAAAACCATACGAAAATAGACTGCAAAGTCGCTGTTTTAATAGAAAAAAACGGTCAAAGTTTTTTTTTCTGATTATGCAGTGTGTGCTGCAGGATTTTTTTTATACTGTGCACACTGACCACACAGACCCATTCTTTCATATGTAGGCCTACCAGACGTTTCCTGCTTAATTTGAGGCCGCTAGAATTTGGGTGTACTAGTACGGCACCAACCCCTGCTCGTAAAACGTACTAGTACGGCACCGACCCCAAAAGGGTTAATATGAAAGTTTAAGCGGGAAATGGCTGGTAGGCCTACATATAAAAGAATGAGTCTGTGTGGTCAGTGTGCATAGTATAAACAAATTCCTGCAGCACACACTGCATAATGAGAAAAAAAAACTGACCGTTTTTTTCGTTTAAAATAGCGACTTTGCAGTCTATTTTCGTATGGTATTTATGCTTGTATTCTCGTTTTCTTGGTCTCATTCGATAGAATGGAAGATATATTACATAAATAGAGATGATTTTGATTGGGTTGACAAAGACAAGTACCTTGAAATTGAGCTCAAAATAGCGAAAATGTTCGATTTTTGCCAATGTTCAAGAGTAAACAAATCACACCAGCGTCAATACCATCAACTGGCAAGTCTAATATTCTGTACAAGTGCGCTGATATTATTTATACCATTTTTACAATGATGCAGTTGATACATAACATAAATCTTCTATTTTTGTGAGAAAAAAATTCAAAATGGAAAGCAAAGTAATGTAAGAGGGCCTGAGACGTGACTAATGAACAGAGAAGATGTTATTTTAGTGCCAGGAATGTCTGCCTTGTTTATTCTGGACCCCATTTTGAAATTGGCATCGTTTGAAATTTGTGTGAAATTGGCCAAATTGCCATTTTCTGACCACTATTTTGGGAAGTTGAAATTGGTAAATGGGCGGTTTCTTGTACTCAATCAATAGAAGAAATGGAGTTCTAGCGAATTAGCTAAGCTTTTAGTGGACTGGAACATTGGAAGTGGCCAAAAATAAGGCTCAAAGTGGGCGAAATTGCTGATGCGTAAACATTGTTGAAACCGATAACTTTGCGAGAGCATAATTCCATAAGTTTTCAATCAAATTTCATACTTTTGGTGTCATTATGATTGGAAAAAGATTCTCGATCATTTCATACGACAAATTTTTTTTTTTCCAAAAAATTTTCGACCTTGAGAACGAGTTTCCGAGAAGGCCTGTCGACCCCTAAAGGGTTAATATTAGGTAATACAGGTTGACCATCACTAATCCAGCACAATCGGTACCTGTAGGGAGCTGGGTTAGTGATTTTGCCGGATTACAGCGTGGTTAGGTTACGAAACACTTAACCCAATGGCCATATTTGCGCATCAGCGATTTCACCCACTTTACACCCTATTTTTGACCCATTCCATTGTTGCAGTCTACCAAACTCAAAGCTATTTCTCTAGTATTCCTTCTATTCTGTCGATTGAGTACAAAAAACTGCCCATTTACCTATTTCAACTACCCAATAACGTGATCAGAAATTCGTAATTTGGCTAATTTCACACAAATTTCAAGAGGTGTCAATTTCAAAATAGGGTCCAGAATAAACAATGCAGACATTCCTGGCACTAAAATAATATTTTTTCTGTTCCTTAGTCAAGTCTCGAGACCCCTCTTATATTACATTTGCTTTCCATTTTTAATTTTTATTCACACAAAAAAATAGAAGATTTACTGTTATGCAGACTACTGCATTATTGCAATACAGTGGAACCCCGAGTTTCAGCCGTAATCCGTTCCAGGAGCTAGGCCTAAACTCGAAGTGGACGAAAGTCGAAGCAATACGTCCCATAAGAAATAATGTAAATACAATTAATCTGTTTCCACCCAAAAATATTCACCAAAAATTCATATTTTTAAAGAATAAATACTATAGTTTTTCATACAGAAAACAATGAGAAATAAATATAAAGTACTTATTTTAATGGATAAATGAACATTTAAATCAGTTTTACCTTTAATGAAGACTCTTGTTGGCATATGAGAGAGGCAGGAGAGTTTGTTTGGAGGCAGGACAAGATAGTCCTTCAATATGACACTAATATCAACTCTAAGGCTTATTTATCTAGCACAATTCATCTAATATGACATAATAAACAATATTAATAACATACAAACATGATATATACTCTAGAATGAATAAAATATGTCATATGTCTCTCTCCCTAACCGACAAGTGTTGCTGTGTTGTTTGTTGTTGGGTGTATAAGGGCCACTGAAACATAAGCCTTACAAAGTGATGGCCGCCAGAGACGGCGGTGTTGTCAGTCATCCTATATAACTCCAACAACATTGGAGGAGTCAGTTTCATGCTGTAATTTTCCTATCGATTAATCGCTTAACTTACTTACTACACTGTTAATGCTACACTTTATCGCTGGCTGGAGCTTTAGCCTTTATCGACTCGTGCTGCTTTAGTATCGTACATATTGTATTATTATTATTATAATCAAATCGAAGCGCTAAACCACAGGGGTCATACAGCGCTGCAGGTTATTGCGGGATGCAGGGAGAATGGGTTGTAAGAGGGAGAGGGATGATTAGTAGGCAGCAGGACAGTGGATAGTGCAGGGATAGAGGGTAGCAAGAGATCGAGGTAGAAGGGACTGAGGGAAGTGCTAGAGGTATAATCTTCAGAGTTTGTGTAGTAAGTCAGTTGCTGTCAAAAAGTCAATGAGAGAGTCAGGATTAAAGGAGGGTCCATCGGCAAGAAGGGAAGGTAAAGAAAGGGCCGCAGAGCGAAGACGCCGTTGGAGGTAAATTCTGCGTGCTCGTTGATAGAGTGGGCAGTCCAACAGAATATGGCGAACAGATACTGGAACCTGACAATGCTCAGAGAGGGACAGGGAGCCTCTCCATGAGATACCCGTGAGTAAGACGAGTGTGGCCGATGCGAAGACGGGAGAGTGTAGTCTCCCAACCTCGACATTGGTGACAAGAAGAAGGCCAAAAAGCGATACTCGGTTTAATAGAATGAAGTTTGTTATTTAGCAGGTCAGACCAGCGTTGTTGCCAACGGGTGCGAAGGTGGGTAGCAATGACCGCAAAATAGCCCGTGAATTGAACACCTTTATATGAACTGGAAGGTCATGTACTGCTGACCACGCAGCAGTGTCTTCCTGTTCATTGCCCTGTACGTCAATATGACCAGGGACCCAACAAAAAACAATATCTTTGTGCTTGCCAGAGATACGGTGTAACCAAAGTTGGATACGAAGAACTAGGGGGTGAGGTGTATCAAATTTACGGATAGCCTGTAAAGCACTATGGGAGTCTGAAACGACCACAAATGGTGACACAGGCATAGATGCAAAATGGATAAGTGCCACAAGAATGGCATACAATTTAGCCGTAAATATGCTAGCCGAGGGTAATAGATGCCCTCGCACGACGCTGTCCGGGAATACTGCTGCGAATCCGACACCGTCAGATGACTTTGAACCATCGGTGTACACTGCGAAGGCATGGGAATGAGAACGGAAGTGGTCTAGAAAAAAAGAGTGAGAAGCCGCCATAGGTAGTTGGGCTTTTGCGCAAGGTAGAGGAATAGAAAAAACACGGACAGCAGGAACTTCCCAAGGGGGTAGGGAAAAGGGAGATGTCACATGAACATATAAAGGTGGTACCTGAAGGGAAGACAAGAGTGAATGTAGACGAAGAGAAAAGGGACGAAGTAAACAGGGGCGACGAACAAATAACGTCTACTAACATCTGTGACAATCCTATATATGGAAGGATTACGGAGGTCATGAGAGCGAACATAATAGCGAATGCAATGTGCATCATGATGATCGGACAAGGATGGAATGTTCGCTTCTACACAGAGGCTCTCAACCGGAGATGAACGAAATGCACCAAGGCATAAACGCAATCCCTGGTGATGTATGGGATTAAGGCTGGAAAGAGTAGCAGGGGAGGCCACCGAATACAGTAGACCCTCATTTAGCACGACTTTATGTTGCACGTTTTGGGTATTACGCGATTGAAGAATTGCGGCACATTTTTATCTAACACAACGTAAACCTTATATTACGCGATTCGCTGGAGGGGAAAATTTTTGAGCGCGCAGTCGCCTGCGGTAGGTTAAACCATTGAGTCAGTGGGGGTCCTACTGAGGGTGGCTATGAGCCACAACAAGTGTTTAATGCTGACGAGACAAGTATTTTCTGGAAGAAAATGCCAACATGAACTTATATCAGTCAGCAAGAGAAAAGTGCACCAGGCTTCAAGACAGCAAAGGATCACTTCACCTTGCTCCTTTTGGGTAATGCATCAGGTGATTTCAAGTGTAAGCCCATGGTTATTTACCGCTTTAAGAATCCTCATGCTTTGAGGAAAAGGGAATTTGTTTTTCCTTCCCACAAACTGTAAGTTTATTCAGGTATACAGAGATAGTTACATTGATTATCATACATAGCAGCATATGTGTAGAGAACCTAGGATAACCCAAAGTGTTATCCTAGAGAACCTAGGATAACCCAAAGTGTTATCCTATAGAGCCTAGGATAACCCTAAGTTTGGGTTATCCTAGGTTCTCTACACATATGCTGCTATGTATGATAATCTTTGTAACTGTATCTGTGTATACCTGAATAAACTTACTTACAGTTTGCAGGAAGAAAAAACAAATAACCATTCCCTCAAGCGGCCCGTGCTAATGTTGTGGAACAGCTGGGGAGACCACCCACCTTCCTAGGCTACCACCCCACAACACCCCACCATCCCAGCATTCGTATTCCATACGCGTAAAGCCAGCTGTTTGTGAAAAATAAGAGAGAGTGAATTGTGTTTTGATCTTTAAATTACTATATCTTGTATCTGCCAAGCAATCATGTCACCCAGTAGGCATACCAGTGTTGCTCAAAGTGGCAAGAAAAGGTATAAGCATTCATTAACCCTTTCGGGATTTTGGTCGTACTAGTACGTCTTACGCACTGGGGTTATTGACGTACTAGTACGCCTAAATTCTAGCGCCCTCAAATCTAGCAGAAACAGGCTGTTAGGCATAGATGTGATAGAATGGGTCTGTGCGGTCAGTGTGTGCAGTATAAAAAAATTCCTGCACCACACAGTGCATAATGAGGAAAAAAAAACTCCGACCGTGTTTTTGGTTTAAAACAGCGACTTTGCAGTCTATTTTCGTATGGTATTTATTGATGTATTCTCGTTTTCATGGTCTCATTTGATAGATTGGAAGATATATTACAGAACTGGAGATGATTTTGATTGGTTTGACAACGACAAGTACTTTGAAATTGAGCTTAAAGTAGCGAAAATGTTCGATTTTTGACGATGTTCAAAAGTAAACAAATCACACCATGCATCCAATACACATCAACTGGAGAGTCTAATATTCTTGCACAAGTGCGCTGATATTATTTATACCATTTTTACAGTGATGCAGTTGTATACATAACAGTAAATCTTCTATTTTTTGAGAGAATAAAAATTCAAAATGGAAAGCAAAAGTAATGTAAGAGGGGCCTGGAGACGTGACTAATGAACAGAGAAGATGTTATTTTAGTGCCAGGAATGTCTGCCTTGTTTATTATGGACCCTATTTTGAAATTAGCATCGTTTGAAATTTGTGTGAAATTGGCCAAATTGCCATTTTCTGACTACTATTTTGGGTAGTTAAAATTGGTAAATAGGTGGTTTCTTGTACTCAATCGATAGAAGAAATGGAGTTCTAGCGAAATAGCTATAACTTTAGTAGACTGATACATTGGAATGTGCCGAAAATAGGGCTCAAAGTGGGCGAAATCGCCAATGCGTAAGTGTCATGGCTACCGCTAACTTCGCGAAAGCATAATTCCGTTAGTTTTCGATCAAATTTCATAATTTTTGTGGCGTTATGATCGGAAAAATATTCTCTATCATTCCATAAGAAAAAATAATTTTTTTTTTTAAAATTCGTGGACCCTGAGAACGAGTTTCAGAGAGACCCCTTGGACCCCCAAAGGGTTAAGTCTTAGAATTAACGAAGAAAACAAAGATATTAGACAAGACATAACCTGTGGCTGTAATGAAGTGTTACTTTGTACACATAAAAATGATGTAAACATAAGTTTGTGTGACTAACTTGCTGACTGACTGGACTGACTTATTGAATGACTTGACTAACTGACTGACTGACTTGACTGACTGACTGACTGAATGACTTGACTGACTGACTTACTGAATGACTAGACTGACTGACTTACTGAATGACTAGACTGACTGACTTACTGAATGACTTGACTGACTGACTTACTGAATTACTTGACTGACTGACTTACTGAATGACTTGACTGACTGACTTACTGAATGACTTGACTGACTGACTTACTGAATGACTTGACTGACTTACTGAATGTCTTGACTGACTTACTGAATGACTTGACTGACTTACTGACTTACTGAATGACTTGACTGACTGACTTACTGAATGATACTGAATGACTTAACTGACTTACTGAATGGACTGACTTACTGAATGACTTGACTGACTTACTGAATGACTTTATTAAAGTTAGAGACACTCGGTACAACCATCGACTTCAGTTCCAGAATCTCTACTATCCACCTCAGCCCAGTAGGGCCACAGCATAACTCTCCACTCTCTTCACAATCATCCACAAACATCAGCACCCACAATTTAAGGTAAATACTATTATTTCTGTTATATTTGTAGTCTTAAGCAGTAAAAACAAAATAGTACATCACGATAATGAATTACAATTACATATTCTCTTTTATATTTGTAAGATCTGTTGGTCTAAAAAAAACTTGTTTGGCTTTTTGGGGACTCTCAGGAACGTAACCCTATTTTTCCCATAAGTTCTTTTAATTATCTAACACGATTTTAGCTAACAGGACGTTTTCAGGAACGTAACTACCATGCTAAATGAGGGCCTACTGTATATCTGGTCACCATAATTGAGTTTCGATAAAATTAGGGCTGAGTGTAGGCGAAAGAGAGTTCTACGATCAGTCCCCCATGAAAGATGTGCTAGGGTTTCTCGGAAACCTGTTCCCAGGGTCGAAAAATATTTGGAAAAAATAAAAATTATTTTATCTTATGAAATGATAGTTTTTTTTCTAAATCTAAATGGCTAAACAAAATTTTTTTATGATCAATACTTACGGAGATATGGAGGCTTCAAGTTGACCAAAATTGAACCGCTGACAGCAACATCGGTGACTTCCGGTTGGCCGGTAATCGTTTTTTTTTTCTACTTTTTTCTTTTATTTTTTAATATTTTATTTTTTCAAGTAACTTTTATGTCCTGTGAGACCAATATAAACCATATTCCGTATATATACACTCCTTGTATACTACACAATAACTGCTGGCTGGCTGGCTGGCTGGCTGGCTGGCTGGCTGGCTGGCTGGCTAGCTGAACAGCTGGCTGGCTGGCTGAACAGCTGGCTGGATGGATGGCCAGCCGACTGGCTGGCTTGCTGGGTGACCAGCTAGCCGGCTGGCTTGCTGACCAGTTGGCTGGCTCGCTGGCTGGCTTTCTGGCTGACCAGCTAACCAGCTGGCTGGCTGGCTGGCTGGCTGGCTGGCTGGCAGGCTGGCTGACCAGCTGGCTAGCTGACCACCAGCTGGCTGGCTGGCTACCTGACCAGCTGGCTGGCTGAACAGCTGGTTGCATGGATGGTCAGCTGGCTGGCTGGCTGGCTGGCTGTGTCTCTATCTCACAGGAACACATAAATACAATTATACAAAATGTAAATTACCAAGGATACACGTGAGAATATAATAATAATAATAATAATAATAATTATTATTATTATTGAAGGAAGGTGTAAAAGTGTCAGTCTTATCACTAATCTAATTACAGCAGTGACATTTGAAGAGGGGTGAGGGTATTCTTATCTTATTTATTAATGCTAAACTAATTACTGTTGACATTTGATGATGAGGGTACACTGCCTTTGCCTCCCTGCCTCAACCCCTGCCTCCCTCCCTCCCTGCTACCCTCCCACCCTCCCTGCCTGTCTCCCTGCCAGCCAGCCAGGGGTTAGCCTTGTCTTATCAACAAACTAATGAGAGTGATGGCATTTGACAAATGAGGGTACACAGCCTTCCCTTTATTTGTTTTCACTGTTTTATCTGCCTGTCTGTTTGTCTCTCTTTCTGTCTCTGTCTCAGAGACAGTTACTATTGAACCAACACTGCCACATCTGAGTCCTGATATATTATTTGCCAGTCTGGATTTTTGGGCTATCCTATGTATTTATCCTATGTAATTTACACTATGTATTTATCCTAGGTTATTTACACTATGTATTTATGTGTACCTGTGTGACAGAGCCAGCTAGCTAGCCAGCCAGCTGGTCAGCCAGCTAGCCAGCCAGCCTGCCTGCCTGCCTGCCTGCCTGCCTGCCTGCCTGCCAGCCAGCCTTCCCCACCCCCACTGTCTTCCCCACCTCCCCACTGTCTTCCCCACTTCCCCACTGTCTTCCTCACCCATCCCACTGCCTTCCCCACTCCCCCACTGTCTTCCCCACCCACCCCACTGTCTTCCTCACTCCCCACTGTCTTCCCCACTGTCTTCCCCACCCACCCCACTGTCTTCCCACACCCCCACTGCCTTCCCTACCACTCACACTGCGGGAGTGAGGTATTCCTACCGCATGGCTTGGTGACAAGGTGCACTGAATTACCACTACTACAATGCAATGCGGGTGCATAGATTTTTTCCTACAACGCACACTTACCACATAGACCCATTCTATCACATGCAGGCTTACCAGCTTTCTTCCCTCGATTTGAAGCCGCTAGAATTTAGCGTACTAGTATTGCACCAACCCTGCTCGTGAAACGTACTAGTACGGCACAAACCCCGAAAGGGTTAAGGAGGTTCAGCCGGCTATGACAAGTCGCCTTCAGAGAGGTAATGTGAGGTTTCCAGGACAATCGATGGTCAAACAGGAGGCCGAGAAACCTGACCGTATCACGTTCTGAGATAAGTGAGCCGTATAGGTACAATGGATGATCAGAGACCACTGAACGTCTAGTAAACGTAATTTGATGAGTTTTGCCACTAGAAAATTTAAACCCGTGAGTGGTGTGCCAATCACCGCATGGCTTGTGACATGCTGGATGAAACTGCAATGAGGTGATAGTCCACTCGCACACTATACAAAGCATCAACATGAGCGCTGACCAAATTTCTGCTGATTTGAAAGTGCCTAGAATTTAAGTATAGTATGACAGATGTGTGAAACGTCTAGTACACAACCCTGGGGACACTTCAGCTGGATAAACTCCGGAGAAAGTTTCAGTGACAACGTCAACAGGACACGAGAAATGTCTTTCAGCTAGAAGGCCTTAAGAAAATGGTAGATTGCCACGGAGGCCTAAGGAGTGGGCCTGGGCCAAGATATTATACCTCCAAATTGTGTCATAAGCCTTCTAAAGGTCAAAAAATATGGCGATAACTGAGTGGCTATTAGAAAAGGCATTACGAATATACGTACCCAAGCGCAGCACGGGGTCAATGGCAGAACGGCCCTTACGAAAGCCATATTGACTAGTGGAGAGACTACTGTGCGTCTCTAAATACCACATCAAACGTCTATTAACTAGATGTTCCATCACCTTGCAAACTGCACTGGTAAGAGCGATGGGATGGTAGTGGGAGGTATCACGTCCCGTAGTACCTGGTTTACAAAAAGGGAGAACAATAGCAGACTTCCACAGTTGGGGAATAACTCCTTGCGACCATAAAATATTAAAGAGTCGTAAGAGGACAGCAAGAGCAGACTGATGTAAATGCCGTAGCATACAAATATGTATGCCGTCTGGCCCAGCTGCCGATGATCGGCAAGTGGAGAGTGTTGCCTCAAGTTCTTGAAGGGTAAAAGGCACATTATAAGATTCTTCTCTGAAAGAAGAAAAATCTAAGGGCTTTAACTCACTGGCAGACTTGGAAGAAAGGAACGAGGGGCATAGATGGAGCCCCTGAGAAATGCGGACCAGATGATTACCAATTTCAGTGGCAATGGCAAGAGGGTGTGCTATATCGACACCGGCAACCCGAATAAAGGAGCCGGGTCAGGGAAAATTTACCACTCAATTTCCTCACTTTCTTCCAGACTGCACTCATTGAGGAAGGCGAGTGACGTTGGAAACGTAATCCCGCCAGCAAGTGCATTTAGCGTCGCGGATGACACGTCGAGCCATTGCTCTCTTCTGCTTCTGTGGTTCTGTTATATCGGTACCTGCCCCATGCAGCGCGTTTCAAACATACTGCCCGAGCACAAGCAGGAGACCACCAAGGCACACACTTCTGGGAATGCTTGCCTGAGGTTTGGGGGATAGAATGTGAAGCTGTGAGGAAGACGGAGGACGAGAAGAGATGTAAAACCTCATCAATGGATATTGCGACCCCAGAATGGGCCCCAATGTATCAGTGGTACCATCGATGGTCCCAAAACACTTTATTAAGTTTTTTAACTTGTATGTATTTTGGCTAACGTATTTTCATCTTTCTGAGATAAATTCTTATGACTTGAACAGCATTCTGAATGAAATATTAGTGTCCATTACATGTATATGAACTTAATGTATATTTCCTTTTCTATAATTTTATATTGTGATATTTTATAATAGCTAAATCGTTAATATCTTGCTTTATATTATTATTTGAGTTAGCTATTGTAATAGGTAGGATGTAACATTATATATTGTGCTCATGTTTGTAGAAGCTGCCTTGGAGTTGGCAAACTACCGATTATGACACTACGCTTGTTATACTGCCGGCGTCTAGTTGCTGGGAGGCAGTGACGTGATTCCACCTGAGGTGGGTGGCTGCTTCTCCTTCCTCCAGAGCACTACGCAGCTGGACATCGTTGAGTCAACACCTCGCTCGTATCTCTACTTGTTTTCTCGCCATTTAGACTTTGGGTAGAGTATGTATTTGGTGGTGAGACGAAACATACTTCTCAGGACTCTGTAACTCTGTTCCAGATGATAGACTAGACAGTGATTTTCGACGTTTTTCTGGGTTGTGTGTCACATTGACACTCTGAGACAACTCAGGTCTCTAGCTACAGCTCCTGACCTAATTCGATAAGGCATCTGTGCACCATCACAGTCTGGGATTGTTTATGCTGAACCTGGATTCAGTAGTAAGGGAGATTTGTGACTATTTTTGAGGATCTATTGATGGTCCCCAGTTAGGGTCGATTTTCTATCTCCTGGTTCCTGACGCTGTGTTGCTGTTGCTTGTTATATTGCTTTAATGCGAATTGGTCATTTTACTGGTCAATCAGCTGTTCTGATTGTCAGTTTGTTAGAGAAGCTAGCTTATGAGAAGTTGTTCAGTCGGACACTCATACACACTTCTATTTGCATATATCTGCATTATTGTAATTACAGTGGACCCCAGTATCGTAATTAATCCGTTCCAGGAGCTAGTACTTAACACGAAGTTTAGAATTCAACCATTATTTCCCATAAGAAATAATATAAATACAGTACCCGAGTTACGATGGTCCCAAAATCGCCCTTTTATGTAAGTTTATTTTTTAAATGCTTTTGTAAGTATATTTTGGGGGTGTAAAAGGACTAGTCTATTTTACATTATTCCTTATGGGGATAAATTCGTTTGGTAATGGCACTTGAACAGCATTCTCGAACGAAAAATATCGTAACTCGAGCACCACTGTTCAATTAATCCGTTCCACAAAAAAATATTCACATACTAAATTAAAAACAATATATATATATATATATATACATTTACTTACCTTTATTGAAGAGTTGCAGGCATCTGGAAGGTAGAGTTGCTGAAAGGGGCAGGGAGTTAGTGGTTGGAAGGGAACCCCCTCCAAAGGACTTCAGGTAACAAGTCCCTCTCTGGGTTACTTCCTTCTTGGTCTTTTAATGCCACTAGGACCAGCTTGAGAGTCACCAGACCCCTGCCTGGTGAAGTAACTGTCCAGAGTCCTCTGTTTCTGGTGACCCTTCAACACTTTCCTGAAGTGCGACATGGCTCTGTCACTGAAGTGGCTGCACAGACAGGCTCATTTCCGCTTGCTCAGGGTGGTGTCTTTCAACAAATGTCTGCAACTCATTCCACTTTGTACACATCTCCTTAAGCACTGAAGAGGGCACCTCCTTCTGTCTCTCACCCTCCTCCTTTGAAGCAATAACCTCAGCTGTGGTCTGTTGCTGTTCCAGATGAAGCTCTTGCAGCTCTTCAGTTGTTAGCTCTACCCTGTGGGCCTCCACCAACTCTTCCACATCCTCACCACTCACCTCCAACCCCAGGTTGTTCCCAATGCCACAAAAGAGTCCACAACAGGCACAGGGTCGTCAGGGGCAAGGTCAGGGTCAGCCTCAAATCCCTCAAAAAACCCTCTTTGGACACAACCTGGCCACAATGGTCTCCCAAACAGAGTTCAAAGTC